>SZWC01012798.1:0-21952 GCA_023375785.1 Penium margaritaceum | reverse complement strand
AGGACGTCTCGCACTGTGCAGCACAACCTGCCACTGGCGGGTCGTGTGGCAGGCTGCCACACTCACAAACTAACCAACCAGTCTTTCGCTCACGGCGGCAAACCACAGCAGAATGTGTCGCTCACAGTGTGCGCGCCCGCCGCAGCGGCAATCTGCGGCAGCACCACTTCCGGCAGCCCAACGCGCACCACCAGGTCCGACCCGAGCCGCCTCAGCTGCTTCCTCAGGTCCGCCACGGACTCGATCAGAAATTGCGCGCGAAAGCCGCCCGTTTTGGCGAACCCGAAGTAGTGCGTCGTGCCGAACTGCCGCGGGTCGAAGCAGTACACGGGTACTATCGCAGCAGAGCTCTGCTGCGCCGCGGCAAGGACCTCATTGTCGTGCAGCCGCAGGTCGTTGCGGAACCAAACCACCGCCGTCGACGCGGCAGGTCCTGACGCGCCGCCCGCCATCGCTCGCGCAGACCGCCGCTGGGCCGCGAGGGATTTCCCGTCAGCTACGGCGCCGCGGTTGAGAGTCAGGCCGGACGCCCTGTGCGTAAGTTCAGACACACCAGATTCCGAAAGATCGGAGAAGCTGCGCAACCGGACCCCGCCAACCGCAACAACCCACGCAACCGCCGTATGACGACTCCTCAACGAGAGAGACTGCGGGGAAAACGGCGCTGACGCTGCTGCCAGACCTGACGGCGCTGTTGCTGCTCGCCGCGTAAGACCTCTCTGGAAAGTGCTTACTGGTGTGCTAAGGAAACACACGGCGTCCATGTGCAGTGCTCCAGCGGGAAAACTCGACACTCCACGGCGATGAGGCCGTGGCAGCGCCAAGCTCGAACGCCCGGAAACTGATGTGGACGAGCCTGGGGTCAGGAACACAGTGAAGATCCGCAATCGTGACACCGACATCGACCGCGCAGGTTGACGCGATGGTCGACGGCCTTAGTTTCGGCACCTCTGTGACAGAGGCCCTGTCCACGCCACGGTGGTCCGATGTAGCGCACAACACTCCAGCAGAAGATCACGCAGTAGCACTGCTGAATCCGTTGGCCTCGAGCATTCCGGTGGCGCGCGCAATGGAGAGCCAAAGCCGCGATGCGGCGTCCACAAGCAGAAGCAGCAGTGCAGCCAGCCGCTGAGGTGGAAGTCAGAGACGGAGGTGCGCTTTGACGTCATTAAATGACGCCATCGCTAGGATTGTGCACGACCTGTGATTAAACATCCCTCTGAAATAGGGCGTCTGAAACTTATCCGTGGATACTGCGAGGTTCGCAGCTCATCCGGAAAAAGCAACGTCGATCATATCTTACGAAAAACATGATTTCCGGGGAAATATTCATGATGCGATGCTGCGTGCGTCCATCCAGTGCATGTTGGTGGACGACGCGTCACTATAAAGCGTCGCGGGCTGCAAAGGAGAATGATTCGTGGTTGGAGTAGGGTGCACGTGGACGTGCGACGTGTGCATTCCCAAGGAACATCAGGCTTGAGTAAAAAGAGTGGGGTTGAACCTCCCCTACAAAATGTATTTTTGGTCGTGAAGGACTGTAAAGGGAGAGCTACCTCAGCACCAAGACAAGCCCAGGGACTGCACCCACCCCCCTGGGATGTCACCAGGCTGGGAATCTAGACAGGCTTGCGTATATCCACAAAGAGTAAAATTCCATAGAAACCTGATGAAGGCATTCGAGGTCAACTATGAAAAATAAACACAAAAGAGAGGACACAAGCAAAATTTGTTGTTCGAGAACCGAATGGAAGGTGGAAAAGAAATTCAACATTGACGGAGCGGAAGAGTGTGTCCATTATTATTTTTATGTAAGATGAAAGATCATAGAGAGAATAGAACGCCAGGCAACATTAAGGCCGAGAGGTTCAAGGGGGCTCAAATATAATGCAAATCAATTCTTAGGAGAGATCCGGGAAGAATTTGTAATGAATAAATTGAAGGCGATCTTTGAAAGCATATATTCTTGAAAATATAAGGAAGCAATTTTCAATTGGTCTCATCATTGGAGAAAGGAAAAATGACAGGTCAATCCTAGTTCATGAATCATCCCGGAAACAAGACTTTTCCGTTACCTAGTTGCAACCAATTGCCTAGGTGAAGGGGCGGGGGGCACCTCAACAGCACACCAAGGCAAGGGGTTGAACTCGAACCCAAGAGGTAGAGAAAGTGTGTACAAGCTTCTTAGCAACACAGCCGCTGACCGGGCGTCAGTGCCTAGTCAGACGGTGACGACAGTCACAGGTCGTACACACAACGGCAAGGGTTTGGCTAGAAGACACAAGTCAAAGTGTCAGAATGCTTCAATATAGCATATGCAAAGAGAGATGACAACTGACAGGTCCAGGGTATAAATACCTGCCGAGGCGCACGGCGGGTGTCGCACGCGGCAGTCCAAGAACTGTCCTAAAACCGGCCCAAAACCACCGTTTTGGCCGTAACTCTGCGCACACATGTCAGAATCCTACGCCGTCTGAACCTAGACGTGCAGAATCAGAAGACGCACGCAACGACTGGTCACATGCATGCATCCATCGGCTGACAGCGAGTGTACAATGCAAAAACATGCAAATGGGCCTCATGCCCAGTCCGCCGAATGGCGCCTGCAAGACGTAGAAGGCACAGCAAGGAGTCCCGGTGACATCTGGGGCTCTGGAACAGTGGTCGGTCAGCTCCAAACGGGTAGTCCGCCGCCTGTCGTCGCGCTGGTGTCACCAGGGCCGCCTGCCTCAGGGATCTGCATGAGTATGGACACGGCCGAGTGATCACAGTAAACTGTACAGGAACGGCACAAAGCACAACACTCCCCCATGACCCGATGGTACGCATGTCCATACGCGTGCAGCACTGGTACAACCACATAGTGAGTGACACAGACAGATGAGACGACAACGTACATCCCACACTCAACCACTGTCACGCACGGGGCGAAGCCCAACAGAACGAATGGCCACCAGGAACTTTCCGCGGGCAAGTGCCTTCGTCAAGAAATCAGCTCGCTGCAAGTCAGGGCCAACCCACATGATGGAGATCACGCGTCGCTGCACCAGATCACGAACGAAGTGATGCTCAACCGCAATGTGCTTTGTGCGAGCATGAAAAACACCAGAGTTCTCCGCGATGGCGAGAGCACTCTGGTTGTCGCAATGCAGCACAATGGCGGGTACTGACTGCCCAAGCTGAAGAAACAAACGCTGCAGCCAAACTGCCTCTGCAGCCCCTGCCCCCAAAGCCACATACTCTGCCTCCGATGAGCTACGTGCGATGCAGTCCTGCTTCCCGCTTCGCCAAGACAGAGCGGTACCACCGAGCAGAAACACGTAGCCAGTGCGACTGCGCCCGTCAGGACTCCAAACCCAGTCGCTGTCAGTGTAGCCGTCAAGGACCACCGAACACTGCCGACGAAAGCAGAGTCCGAGATACGGTGTGGGGACCACGTACCGTACCACTCGCACAGCCGCGTGAAGAGCTCTCGCACGTGGAGCCTGCGAGAACCGAGCGAGGAGGTTGCCGGCGAACGCGATGTCAGGACGCGTGGTAGTGGCCAGGTACATCAGAGATCCGATGAGACGGAGGTACAAGGTCACATCCACTGTCTCCCCCAGCTATGTAGGGTCATCCTCCTTCAGGGCATCCTGCCCATCAGGTGTGAGTGGTGTGGAAGCAGTGGGCACTGCACCAAGGAGGTCGCTAAAGCGCTCCCCCACGACTCGTGCGTATCGGGCCTGATGCAGCAACAATGTCCGATGTCTGCGAGGCCGTGAAGGAGGCCAAGGCTGTCCTGCAGACCGCCTATAGGATGAAGGACCTCGGTCCTGCATCTGTGTTTCTTGGTATGGAGATTGTGCGAGAGATCTCGCACAATCTCCATACCAAGAAACACCGATGCAGGACCGAGGTCCTTCATCCTATAGGCGGTCTGCAGGACAGCCTTGGCCTCTTTCACGGCCTCCAGCGACGGAGACGCGATCAGAAGATCATCAACATAGACCAGGATGGCGGTAAACCGCTCGGGTGTCGGTAGGATGAAGAGTGAGGGGTCTGCCTCGCTTTGTACGTATCCTGCGCGAGTCAAGGTGCCAGTGATCTCCCGGTTCCAACACCGTGGAGACTGCTTGAGGCCGTACAAGGACTTGCGCAAGTGCCAGACCTTGTCACTGTCCTCAAAGCCAGGTGGCTGAACCACGTAGATCTCCTCATCCAAAGAGCCATGGAGGAACGCGTTGTTCACATCCATCTGGTGTAGTTCCCAGTCATGCTGAGCTACTACACCGAAGAGAGCTCGTGCTGAGAGAACCACTTGACGACCAAGCGGGCCTTGTAGCGTTCCAGTGAGCCATCCGGCTTCACTTTCTTGCGAAAGACCCACTTGACCTAAATCGCCTCCCTCCTAGGGGGAAGGTCGACCAGCTCGTAGACTCCGTGCTCTCGGATATTGCGTAGCTCATCCTCGCAAGCAGCTCCCCAGGCATCAGCATCCTGCGATGAGAAAGCCTCCCTCAATGTGCCCGGGTCCGGCGCCATAGAGGGGGAACTCTGCGTGGCAAGTGCACACGCCTCGGTGTCTGGCCTGACGGCCACGAGATCAGCTGCTGCGTCACAGGCGATATGGAACTCGCGAGTGACCAGGTCGTGCCCTATGGGGCATGCTGGGTGTACCTCTGAAAGCTCAGTGCGGACACTCAGGCCTAAGGCCTTTGTGCCTGGATCACCGCTCGCAATGCTGCGAGAGGAACGTCTGGGTCCGGAACCCGACGCTCGCTGAGCTCCAGAATCCAGTGGTCGAAGGCGACCACCGGGCTCACGGGAGTAGCCGGAGGTCGAGGGGCGCACCTCAGGCGCAGGAACAGGTACGACCACAGGGACAGGTACGACCACAGCTGGTGAGGGCTGAGACGAGGCAGTCGGAGATGCCGTGCGCGGAGATGCGTGTGTGGGGGACACTGAGCTGGGGATGACAGCGGGCAAGGCTGGCCCGGACACTGAGACAGGAGTGTCAGCCGACGTAGAGACAGGAGTGGGCTGGGCTGGGTCAGACGCTGGAGCAGGGGTGCTAGTGGACACAGAGGGTGATGNGCTGGGTGTACCTCTGAAAGCTCAGTGCGGACACTCAGGCCTAAGGCCTTTGTGCCTGGATCACCGCTCGCAATGCTGCGAGAGGAACGTCTGGGTCCGGAACCCGACGCTCGCTGAGCTCCAGAATCCAGTGGTCGAAGGCGACCACCGGGCTCACGGGAGTAACCGGAGGTCGAGGGGCGCACCTCAGGCTCAGGAACAGGTACGACCACAGGGACAGGTACGACCACAGCTGGTGAGGGCTGAGACGAGGCAGTCGGAGATGCCGTGCGCGGAGATGCGTGTATGGGGGACACTGAGCTGGGGATGACAGCGGGCAAGGCTGGCCCGGACACTGAGACAGGAGTCTCAGCCGACGTAGAGACAGGAGTGGGCTGGGCTGGGTCACACGCTGGAGCAGGGGTGCTAGTGGACACAGAGGGTGATGCAGGAGGAGGCGTGGGAGCGGCGGTACCTGTGGGGTGCGAAGCAGGCTGGACAGGTGGGATCTCTGGACCGACGGCAATGATAGCCGGATCATCAAGTGCTCGAGATCGAGAGGGGACTCGAGCGGACACATCAGCCTGGCGAGGAATGGTCGCTGGCGAAGAGGTCTCCCCCATCCGCCGAGGACCCTCACAGGAAGGGACATGAGATGCAGAGAGCGCTGTGATCGAAGTCAGATCACGGTATGTGAGTGACTCAAAAAACAGCGNGGCGAGTGGGGTCCCAAAAGCGCCAGGCCTTCGACCGCGGGGAGATGCCGATGAAGGCACACAAGCGACCCCGAGGGGAGACCTTGGACCCCTGCTGGTCCTCGGTGTACCATACGGAGGCCAGGGATCCCCAGACGCGTGCGAGACGAAGATCGGCACGGTGGCCAAACCAGAGCTCGTACGGTGTAACATGATCCGCAAGCGGACCATGCGGGAGGCGGTTCCAGACCCAAGTCATGTAGGCGAAACCCTCGAATGCGAAGGACTCCGGGAGACCGCACTCAGACCGCATGGCGCGGACCGCATCCTCCATGGTGCGGCTCCAGCGCTCACATACACCGTTCTGCTGTGGGGTAGCAGGAGCGGAGACCTCGTGAAAAATGCCGTGCTGAGCAAAGAAGGAGTCCATCTCACCGAGGAACTCGCCGCCGCGATCCGAGCGAAAGGTATGTAGCGTGTGGCGAGACTGACGCTCAGCCATCACGAGCCAGAGCCGAACCGCAAGAGCGGCGTCGCTCTTCTGACACAGACTGTAGACCCACCGCATCCGGGTGAAGTCATCGGTCAGCATCAAAACATACCGGCCCCTCTCGGACAGCGACTCGACCGGGAGAGGTCCAAGCAGGTCCGAGTGGACCAACTCGAGGGGCCTCAGCGCTCGGGAACGCGAATCAGGGTAAGTGCACCAGTGCATCTTACCCTGAGCGCAAAAAAGACAGTCGGTCTTGGGTGGCTTCTCGAAAGAAGCCACGTCAAGACCAAGAGCGGGCTGTTTCCGGATGAGCTTCGACACAGTGTCGGAGCCCACGTGACACAGACGTCGGTGAAGCAACCGCTGGTGTTCCGGGGATAGAACACCAGTGACAAAAATGCGACCAGAGGAGGTGGGAGAGCAAGGGGAGGAGGGCCGAGCAATGCGGTACAAATCATCGACGACTAAGGCACGCAAGACAATGCTACGGGTGTCAAGAGTAGTCACAATCGTTGAGTCAGCGGTATGCTCAACGGAGAGACCCATCAGAGTGCAGGCACGCACAGACAGCAAACTGAGCTCAAGATCAGGCACAAACAGCACGTCAGAGAGATACAGGGGGCCAGACAGACCATCAAAGCATACAACCCCAACACCGTGAACCGGTAAGGACTGACCAGAACCTGTACGAACAGAGCGGACAGTCGTGACAGGACCAAGTACCACAAAGTCACTACGACGACACGTCATGTGGTGGGTGGCACCGGAATCAATGATCCAAGTGCCACCGGAGTCACGACTGGTGGACGTCACTGTACAACGAGCAATAGAACACTCGGCATCAGAGGGACGCTGAGCCGTCAGTGGGAAGGAACGATGTACATCACAAAGGTGAGACTCATGAATCCAGTCAGTGCAGTCAGGCCCATCATCATCACATGCGGACTGTGCTCCCCCACACGTGTCATCACGAGTCACGAGGACGGACGAACAAGCAGTCTGTGACCCACTCGACGATGACAACACACTCGCACCTCCCTGAAAGCAAAGCGCCAGAAGATGACGAAGCTCAGCGATGGTGCGGTCACGTGGGTCTGGATCACTGCTGCTCGCCGGTTAGGATGCAGGAACAGCTGCAGTCGTAGTCGTCGCGCGTCTAGAGGAGTGTGCGGTCGACATGCCGGACGCGGTGCGAGCGGCATGAGCAGCCTGAAGTCCGCGAGTGATGCGCTCCCAGTCGAGCGGCTGCTGGCACTCGGTGTAGCGATGGGCACCTCCACAGTTGTAGCAGTGCACGGAACGGCCACTGCTACCACTGGATGACATATGCTGCTGACCCGATCCGCGCTTCCTATTCTTCTTCTTCCCCTGGGCAGCTGCTGCAACGCCCTGCGTCTGCGTGGGTGTAGACGGGGTCAAAGAGGAGGAGGAAGATGAGGTCGTGATGGAGGAAGGTGAGGGTGACTGCAGGAGGGAGGATGGTGGTGAGGCGAGGACTGCTGCAGCGAGAGAAGTGTCCTGATGTGCTACTGTTGCCTCGCGGGCCAACGTCACCTGGAGGAAAAGTTGATGGGCCCACGGGAGTAGCTGCAGGGTGGCTGAGAAAGGCTCGAGAGCAGCGTCGCTGTACCGTGTGAATATGTCGGTGTACTCCAGGCAAACTCCGAGCATGATCGTCCGAAGCGCCCACAGCTGTGTGCCCCCTGAGGTCCCCAGACGCGTGTAGATACGCATGGCGCGTCGCCAGTAATCCGCTNTGAGGGTGACTGCAGGAGGGAAGATGGTGGTGAGGCGAGGACTGCTGCAGCGAGAGAAGTGTCCTGATGTGCTACTGTTGCCTCGCGGGCCAACGTCACCTGGAGGAAAAGTTGATGGGCCCACGGGAGTAGCTGCAGGGTGGCTGAGAAAGGCTCGAGAGCAGCGTCGCTGTACCGTGTGAATATGTCGGTGTACTCCAGGCAAACTCCGAGCATGATCGTCCGAAGCGCCCACAGCTGTGTGCCCCCTGAGGTCCCCAGACGCGTGTAGATACGCATGGCGCGTCGCCAGTAATCCGCTGCACGCTCCGCTGGTCCCTGACGGAGAGAGTGAAAAGCACGAATGTGTGACGCACGCGTGGCGTGCGTCTCTGCAGCCAGTAGGGACAACGCAAGATCCCGGCCTCCACGAGGATCAGCTCCGGTGCCTGTGCCAGCCTCGCCGAGGAAGGGACGGAAGTCAACGACAGTCTCGCGTGGCACGGCGTAGAGAAGCCCTCGCATGGCCCGGGCTGCTGTCAGCACCTGTGCTGGATCTGTAGACAGGTATGGGCTGTGGTAGTAAGGCCAAACTCCCTCAGAAGTGGCCCACACCTGAAACAAGATCTCCAAGCAGTCAAATCCATCCTCGCTGATGTATCGTGGAGGTGGTGCCTCAAAGTCCTTTGGCTGCCGCTCCGTGCGGAGAGCAGCCGCAGGCTGAGGAGGGCGAGTGACGGGAAAAACTCCTGGAAGGGGGTGATCACTGGGGAAGTCAGGTGACGGTCGTATCGGGGACACGGGTGGAGGTCGGATACGCGTCTGCAGCTGACGGAGGCGCTCCTGTAGAAGACAAATCTCCCGCTCCTGGGAGTCATCCTCAAAGCCTGGCATGAATGGCTCGTCATCAAGAAGGTCCTCAGGTGGTGGGGAGACCACACCAGGAGGTGAAGCGGGTGGGGCACCTGTCACGGGCACCTGAGCTGAGTGCTGGGTGGAGGCCGCAACGCCGGCAGCTCCCTCAGAAGTCCGCAGAGGAGCCGTGGACTGAGCGCGCAGGAGCTCAGTCAGCGTGCGGATCGCATCAGTCTGCTCTCGCTGCAGACGACGCATCTCCTCCCGCTGGCTGCGCAGGTCCTCAATGGCCTGCGACCGAGGGCTCAATACCCCTGAAGAAGAGGAGGAGGGATCACCTGCTCCCTTGTCCTTGTCGTCGGGCGAACTCATGTCGCCGCTCACTATGGGACGACAGGTCAAGTTTGCCATTAATCAAAACCGTCTTGGTTTCTCGGGGAGTTGAAACGCTGGCATCTTTTGACTTTTCGGTTGAAAATTTGGCTAAGTGTAATGCTGACGTCAGCAAGTGGTTGCTGACGTCAGCATGACCTGATGACGTCAGCAACGAACAATGCTGACGTCAGCTCGTCCTGTCCTTTTTTTTTTCTTGTCACGGTTCTGCCGCTACGCGGTGGTGCGCGGTAGCTCCGCGGAAGCTGCGCAGCAGCTTCCGCCTTGGCTGCTGCTGCAGCTGCGCTGTCAGCTGCAACAGCAGCTGCGTAGCTGCGTGTGCAGCGGTGGCAGCGGTGGCTGCGCTGCTGCTGCTGCTGCTGCACGTGGCGGCTGCTGCTGCGCACTGCAGCTACTGCTGGCTGCCGCCGCCGCGCGCTGCTGCTGGCTGCCGCCGCCGCGCGCTGCTGCTGCTGCCACTACTGCGCTGTTGCTACTACCACGACTGCCGCTGCTGCTACTGTGCCGCTGCCGCTGCCGCTGCTGCGCTGCTGCTGCGGATGCCCCTGCTGCGCTGCTGCTGCCGCCGCTGCTGCCACGCTGCTGTGGCGGCCACTGCTGCTGCGCTACTGCTGTGCGGCTGCCGCTGCCGCCTCTGCTGTTGCTGCTCTGCTGCTGCGGCTGTGGGGGGCGGCTGCACGCACCGCAGCCGCCACACACCTCTGCGTGGCGGTATGCGCTGCTACTGCTGCCTCAGCAGCTGCGATCTCACGTGGTGGGCGGAGTGCGCGGACGGCGAACGGCCATCTCCAACGGGTCCCAGAAGATCTGCTGTAGCGGTGACTCTCACTGCTGCTGCTCTGCTGCATCTCTGCTGCGCAGCTCAGTGAGAACTGTCTCACTGCCCTGATACCAAGAGAAAGTGTGTAGAAGCTTCCTAGCAACACAGCCGCTGACCGGGCGTCAGTGCCTAGTCAGACGGTGACGACTGTCACAGGTCGTACACACAACGACAAGGGTTTGGCTAGGAGACACAAGTCAAAGTGTCAGAATGCTTCAATATAGCATATGCAGAGAGAGATGACAACTGACGGGTCCAGGGTATAAATACCTGCCGCGGCGCACGGCGGGTGCCGCACGCGGCAGTCCAAGAGCTGTCCTAAAACCGGCCCAAAACCACCGTTTTGGCCGTAACTCTGCGCACACATGTCAGAATCCTACGCCGTCTGAACCTAGACGTGCAGAATCAGAAGACGCACGCAACGACTGGTCACATGCATGCATCCATCGACTGACAGCGAGTATACAATGCAAAAACATGCAAATGGGCCTCATGCCCTGTCCGCCGAATGGCGCCTGCAAGACGTAGAAGGCAGAGCAAGGAGTCCCGGTGACATCTGGGGCTCTGGAACAGTGGTCGGTCAGCTCCAGACGGGTAGTCCGCCGCCTGTCGTCGCGCCGGTGTCACCAGGGCCGCCTCCCTCAGGGATCTGCACGAGTATGGACACGGCCGAGTAGTCACAGTAAACTGTACAGGAACAGCACAAAGCACAACAGAGGTATCAATTTGTAGTGAACGAGAAGATATCAAATTAATCTCACCATTCAGTGTAGATAGAGAAAAATGAGATCATAAAAAGAAATTCTCCAGTGGAAAAGGTTCCTGTGAGAAATCCAACATCAAGGTCTTCATTCGTAAACTAGTTTTGATTTTCAATCATGGCATAAGGTTGGGGTCGAGGGTTTCTCACCTATGCCTGAAGTAAGCCAAGGGTGAAAGCTAGCCCTCAAAGAAGTTTTAACGCGGGGTCTGGCCTTACACCCACCATCTGAGCAACTAACGTACATAATGCCAAGTGGACGACACGGCCATTTGGCACAAAAGTCATAGCAACATCCACGAAACATGTAAGATAAAAAACAAACCCTGGATATTCATCGTGGAAATATAAAGTACGATGGGAAATGTTTTACATCCCATACCCACTACTTTGCTCTGTCTTCAAACCACAAAACATCCAAACAATATAAAATTGCTATTTTTCACATTGCAGATATCGTGCAAGGAGGCACGCTCCAATTGCATGCATTTACACATGTTGTTTTGGTCGAGGTACATCCTACTTGTGGTGTTTGACAATTTTCATTTCATGCTATGGTTGCGTAGCATGCATTGTAAGAATGCCTCACGTCACTTTCCATCATGCCTTTAACAACCGCCTGAAATGCCTATCCTTGAATGTTGTCAATGTCATCAACGAATACATGAAAAAAATACTCAAGTCACATCCCCCTCCCCGTTGCACTGTCCTTGGTCTATGTCGGCTAGCAAACTCTGCCTCGACCTCGTGTCCATGAGCATCCCATGCATTTTGCATCATAACTCAACATTTTTCACAACCAATTGCCAATTCACGGAGTGTTTTCCTCATGTGCTCCATTCACATGGTAAACCAAGCTATTTAGACTCGTTCATGCCAGGATCCTCCAAAAAGAACTATTCACGTTTGAAAAGCTCCATGCATTTGACAATTGAATTGGATACAAACCTGTAGTCTACGATATCCACAAGAATTTCAACCACCAATTAAATGGAGTCATGAATGATCCACGATGTTCTGACGAAGTTCGGGCTTGAGGCATCAACCCATGGTGGGGAACAACTGTCCTACATTCGGGTGATGTTGCAATTGCATGGGCTTTCATTCAGGCACAATTTGACACATGCTGTGTGCAAAATGACATGTTTCCTTCTGTGTGTACACGAATCGAGCTAGAGACTTTGGTGTGGATTCTAGCGAAGACTTTTCATCCATGCGTTCGCAAAACTAGCCTAGGACCATAAGATCCATTGTCTTCATTGAGCCTCCTAGCCCTTGGTGCAACTTAGGTTGGGTATATGACACATTGGCTTTGCATATCATTCGTGTAACAACATTAGTTTTCCTTACCATTCCAACATGAAATTCTATTACCAAGTGTTCAACAATGTTGCGAATAGAGAATACATGTATTTCATTTGCATGGATGTGTTACTGGGACATAGGTTTGCTAATGATGGAAAGCATGGAAAAATCAATATGGAAGTAATGCATAAAAGAAAAGGTTTACATCTCACCATGTACATTCCATTCATGCATATTGGGTTCCAAAAACACACAAGCACAACAAGGCTTCTTCATGCAAGTGCACTTCAATGTGAAGTTGAACCTATTATACACGTGTTGTATAGATGTATTCAATACTACATTTCCTTTGAAATTCACAGACCAACTAAATGGACGTGACTTCACCAACGATGCTGCATTTTCTTTATGCACATTGCTTAATGGATGTTAATTCAGATGATTTTAGAAGGAATTATCCAAAAAGGCTGTCCTTTGTGATGCATACTCCATTGGGGACAATGAAATAGATATCCAATGTAAGAAAGCTCCATTGAGGAGTCAAGACCAATGAAAAATCATTGTAGATTACACAATCTACTCCACGATTAAACATATACGAGTAAGCCATGTACGAAAGAGATGACCTCACACACACGGCACTTGGACCTGGATGTCGAAATCTCACAAGTATCACGAAGTTATTCAGCAAACAGAGAAGTACACGTGCACTACACGGGTTGGAAACGTGAAATCTGACCCTCTTTGTTTGGTTTCCATCTAAGCCGAGGCTGGCCGTATGAAATATGACAAAATCTTTGCCTGTCGGTGGAAACCGAGTGCCATGGGCCACCTATGATTTGATCGTGCATCGGAACACTCCTTGAATTTCTTGTGTAATAAACCTTTTGATTACGAGGAATGGCCAGAGTTGGACACGGTTCATAGAACAAAGAAAATCGTTGATGTTGATACATACCAATAAACTACATTTGAGAGCATGGTAAAAAGTGGGCATCATGTTTACCTGGGTTTAGACTTAACAGCCTCTGTGTTGACGCGTTCCTTGCAAAGAATTCTCATTATTGGATGTGTTTGATGAAGAGGAGCTTTCTAACATTTGACATCCCATTGAATTGGACGTCTCATAATCAAAGGCTTCATCATCCTCTTGCCAGTCAGAGTTGTTTGCTTCGTCACTGGTATCCTTCTCTGTTTCTCCACCTGGAAATTGGAGTTTGTTTACCTAAGATGGAAACATGGGTTTTGTGGTGTATGGTTATTGTGACAAGACCCTCTACTGACATACAAACTTCAGCTACACCTGATGCCTTAGTTATTGATGCTGTCATGTCGACTAGGGTACCTTTTTTCGGTTATACCTGATACACTTGGATTGTTTTTTGAGCTACACGACCAACTTATGCAACTACACTATGACGTGAGATGTTGTCATTTTTGCTTCCTCTTGCCCTGCACTGACCATCTCCACATGTAATGCATCCAATGTGGGCTATACTCTACTCCCACATCTACTCAGAAAAATTAGTGACCACAAGCACTGTGACCTCGCATGTCCTGACTCGGAACAAGCACTTTGGTACATGCTACTAAACTAGTGGCCAAGAACAAGGTAGGTGGATCAGTGAACGCTTTAGCAGATGCCAAGAAAGGCCATAATGGCTACGATTGTATTCATGCCGACGGGTCTCATGATTGTTTACACGCTACGACCAAGATATGCATCTGCCTTTCTTATTGACTTGTGGGCCCTAATCTTAGTCAACATAGTGTTACTTCCTTAAGTAATCCCCACGCCTAAGTTGGGCATAGGTCATATGCTAAGCCATCTTATGGATGTTGGTAAATGCAAAGTAACACCAAGCATGAAACTGAAAAAAAGGTGACCGTGGTATCCATTCTCCTTCCGCAGCTTGCAAATACAGAGTTTGTACTCGACATTCACAACACGACTTGAAGGACAGCTAGGGATAGTCACTTTCCTAGAGAGGCAACCTGTAGGGATGATGTTGTACTCTGTGGTGTGGGTAGTGAATTTCTTCATCTTATCATGGAAGAGGGGTATGAACTTGGTCCATAGTTTGTGTTGTAAATTCTGACTTTCTATAAAAAAGCATATGCACCCACATGTGTGGCTACGGAAAGAGTGAAAGGGTTACAAAAATCGCAAGACTATGATGCATGAATTGAGTGAATCCACAGTGTTTCTTGTGTTGTAGAATCCATGTACTACAACACAAGCACCCTGTTCCAATGATGCAACGGGATGCTAAACTCCCCACTAACATTGAAAACGAAGTTCTCTCCTTCCTTGGTTCCACGCTACTTCTCATGGAAAGAACACTTAAACGCGTTGGTGTGAACGCGTACACAAGGTTAGAGATGATGTCTCCTACAACTCTATTGGCCTCCGATTGCACGTTATTATGGATGTGTTGTGTGTGTAATGTGCGTGTGGAACCCGGCAACGCTAGTGCAATAGAAGCCTATAACTTTGCATCATAATTGGATATGAATAAAATGCCTTTGTCTTTTGTACTTGCATAGGAATGAGGGAGCCAATGAAAAAACAATGTCTAGTTCCAATTGTCATTATCCTTATAAAGCGTGAGTGCCATGGGTTACTCAACTCCTTGAAGTGAGCTATCAATATCACTTGCTTGCATCTATTTTTCATGCTATGTTTGTTGATACGGACCAGTGAATGTTATTCTAGTCCTCCTAGCATGCTCCAGGTGAATCATGTGTAGAAAACAATAGTCAGTGCATGTCGTACTCCGTGTATGCATGGTCAAGGGAAGCACCCTCTTGAGCTACATGCCAAAGAAAGGGATGAACATGCTTTTACCGATGGAAATGTACAAACCTGTCCTGAAGCATGAAAAAGATCACGTAACATACTTATCTCTAGTGCATAGGCCAGAAGGAGTGGCCACAACAACATCTTTCCTTCCTTGAGCTTCTCCTGTGGCGTCTTCTTGGCGGGGTCGATAACCATGTAGGCCACTCTCGAGGATGCGAGCTTTCACGATCTAGTATACAGTTTTTGAGTCTTTGGATGGCTTCACAATGTCTCTTTTGATGTGGCGTAGAATGCATGTTTTTCTCCTTAACTTTACATTTTCTTAAACAAGGGGCTACAACTATGGCCATCAAAACTCTCTGTGGTTGTGAAGTTGTCATGCTTACCGTGGAATTGGGTCTTCTGGAGCCATACAAAATGTAACGTCTTACAGTGGCCACAATGAAGTCCAAGATGGGTGGGTTCATATTTGACCTACAACAAAGACATGCGATAGTCTACTATTATACCATGCACCAATTTGCATCATGCAATCATGTAAGTAAAGGCTCGACCATTCAAAAAGCTGGTGCGGGTCTTGCTACACCATCTGCAACAAAGGGGTGCGCCCTTTTGGAAGTCCTTCCTAGACAAGTGAATGCTCATCGTATTATTCTTTGAAATAACCAAAGGTTTAAGCCCATCAGGTGTGATACCATGTCTACATACAGGGTGGGTAAAACCCACCCCCTCGATTAACACAATGGGGTGGAATGAGTTGATTGGCAGACAATTACATCATCTTCCCTTTGACATGCTCACATGAGCGTGGAGTCACATGGACATGGGAGTTAAAGTCATGATCCTCCAATTTGGTCCTTATGTACAAAGTCTCTGGGTGGTAAGGGGAGACCAACACCTCAAATTTTGCATTGTTTAACTCCTTTGAGTCTTTGACTCGAGTGGGGAGGATAAAAAATTCCATGATGGTTAGGACTTGGTACATCGAACCAATCCATGGGTTGTAATAACCATGATACCTACTATGTGGAGTCTGAACCCACATGTTGTGTGTAATCCCACTTATAGAGTCTTGCTATGAGGAGGAGTCTACATTGGTATGACATGTCTAATATGCATCAGCAATGGTTGGACAATGAAAACACTTTCCGAGGTCAAAAGTGAAGTTACTAATTTCATGGATGTGGTTCGAATTTTTAAATTAAAGACCTTCCCTTACCATGCAATAGCCCACAACATGGTAGGAGGGAAACAAAGAAAACGTTATGAACTAAGGACTTGAAATTCGGTCTTCAGCTAGATGTTGCATGACACTTGTGAGGTCTAAGTTGACTAGTAGGTTGACGTCAAAATACAATACACCTGGCACTGGTAGCATGTGGATGTTGATTGTTTATGTGCACCTAGCAACCTCAAGCATGAGCAAGATATGTTCAGGACCAGCCGATCGTAAAGGTCAACTGTGGAGACATATTATTCAAGTTATGTCACAATGAGTTGAGCAATTATACAAGCATGATACAACCTAGCACTGCTATCACGTGCATGTTGATGTTCAACGTCCACCTAGCAACCTTTGACATGAGAAAGGTATGGCTAGGACAAGTTGATTGTAAAAGGTCACCCGGGGAGACTGACACATTGAAGCCTCACACATTCAATAGAGCAACATCACAATGACAATGTCACCATCTGATTAGTATACTGAAAAGGCGGTCCCTACAAGAATGGTCAGAAGAAATAGGGACTACTTTCATTTTCTAACAAATGTTTTTCTATAAGAACACAAATACTTCACGTGAAGTTTCTCTATTGTTAAAGAAGATTTTTCACAATTTCATTATTAGCATAATGTCACTTGAAATAGTAAAGTCTAAGTGTTGAACCTAGCTTTTCAATGTTTTTAGTCTTAGACCAGTTTGGCGCATATTGCTTTCATGGCAATAGGTTTATCACAAATGATTTCGCACATTTTGGGAAATATTGGTGAAGTACACGGTTCATAGAGAGATTGGGGACATCATCATTTTTGTTGAACAAAAATTACATGAGAAAGAATTTGGATATGGAAACAACAGGTGAAAAAGATTTAATTCAATGTCATTCAATGTTTTGTATTTGGGCGATGAGTCGATACCATTTTAAATGAGTGGGTTATGATCTCATCCATTATGTAGTGACGATACAAGAAAAAAGCATAAGGGGAATGATCATGAATATCTTATGGCAACTAGGCAAACTTCCATAGATGAATTGGTCATAAATCTAAGTTCAAGAATATGATTTTGCTTGATATCAGGTGTACAAGAATGTGTTTGAGATCATTATCCCTGCGTTTGTTGAAAGAGAACCCCAGAGGCCTCATTGTAGTTTGGTTGGTGTAACAAATAAACTATAAATCATTTGTTGATTTTGGAATGTTTCAAGAGGTGCTTGCATGAAGTATTTTTACTCATAACTCCTCACATGAGGTCTAAACTTGGACTTACAACAAAAGGGAAATTGGTGATGTTTTGTAAGTGGATAGTTAAGCTCTTCTTGGAAGGAATGACAACATAGAAACTTTTTATCTATCATTCGTTTTTAATTCTCTCCAAAGGAAGAAATTTAAAGGACCCAAGGGGAGGGAGAGGGGCTTACTTTGATATCAAAGAAGCAAAGTTTTTAGGTCTTAGCTTACTTAAGAAGGTAGTCTTTTTGTCTTTTGTTTTACTACTGTAAATTGTGAGAGCTAAAGAAGAGGTAGCCTTTTTGTTAAAGACTATTTGATTTGGTACGGATGAGACACGGGACTTGTTAGGAAAATCTTCAGGCATCCCAAGTCTTATCAAGTTGGTTTCTTTTTACGATGCCAATGTTATTCATAGATTTTTTTCTTTTCTTCTAAAGAATACAACCCGCCATATTGTTTTATCACAACAAACCCCTTATTCACATGAATTCATGGTATTATCTTTGATATGACATGTACTCTTTCAGCATGGATGAGCATGTATCATTGGAAGTAGTCTTTAAGCAAAACACTTCAATTAGGAAACTTAACTGAATTGTAGCATCTAGGGGAGGTTGAATATTGTTGTAGAAAGAAAAGAAGGACTTTTTAGGAGAAGCACATTACCTAAGTTGCCTCGTTCTCAAACCTTAGAATATCCCTATGTTAAGCTATTTATTTGACCCAGAGGCAAAACGTAGGGCTGTCCATTAAGAGGTTTAAGCTTCCTCATTATGTGGAAAGTCTTGGTTTCATTAAATGGTCTATTGAAAAAAAAGTCTGGCCGGCCACTCTCCTCTTTCCAACCATTTAGGGACCATGAGGTTGTGCGGAGATTTTCTTGCAATGCTAACACGAAGATGAATTTATGGCTCGCTACGGTATTGTTATGTTAAAATGCATATGGAAATCACAAAAGTGTGATTTGGTGACTTTCACAATCTGTCTATGCGCTAACCTCAAACGGTGCCCTTATTCTTGAATAAAGTTTTGTGCATTGGTCGCTCTCCATTGC
Organism: Penium margaritaceum; assembly: GCA_023375785.1. Lineage (NCBI taxonomy): Eukaryota > Viridiplantae > Streptophyta > Zygnematophyceae > Desmidiales > Peniaceae > Penium > Penium margaritaceum. The sequence goes on along the minus strand of SZWC01012798.1, from coordinate 3,531 downwards.
GATAGTGGACAAGATTTCCCCATTCCGACCCTTGATTACATTACTTTGTTAATTTTGAGAATGGGACCTAGAGGTTTTACATTCAATTCCATAGGTGTAAAAAAATGGCTTCTTTCTTGTTGACACTGCTCTCGGACACCCATGTAGGTCCACGCACGCTCTCAATTCATTGACGGGATTTGAATAGTTAATGGAAATTTTATTCTTGGAAACATCATCATGATGTAAGGAGGTGCAAGAAGTTTTCAACACCACAGAGCAAAGGCGAGTCACATAATGTAGAAAATCGTTACATTATAGGCTTTTTTAAGATGTCTATAAATCAAAAATCAATGGGGGGAAAAACCAAGTTTTAGTGGTTCAAAGCACATCAAGTAAAGTTACGACATTGTTGTGTTTTGTAGTGATGGCTACCGCAAAAGGGCGAACATCTTTATTGAGATGATTACCCCTTTATGTATATTCCTTAAGTTGGCGTTGTCTGAAGCTAGTACCACATCCTTTGTTTCATGCTTACGCATTTAGCTAAGGTTGCCATCATGCGAAACAGACTGAAATCATTACATAAAATTGTGGTGAGGTAAAGTGGATCAAACTACTCAACTCATTTGTCACAGCCTACATCGAACATGCTTTCTCATTCTTTTGTTGACTGAATGGCAAAAATATCTTCATGTTCAAGTTCACTGAGCACTTGTGTGAGGGCATTCGCTCACATGTTACATGAAAGTTTCAACTTCATTGTTTTTCTAGACTTGAAACTAGTGTGGCATTTTGGTTAAGATGATGTGGATGGTGTTGATGGCATCATATTCTCGATAGAGAAAACTGACATGATTCAATGGCAAACAACAATCAACAACCTTTTTTTGACACTATTTGTCAAAACATTATGACACCTAAGAGACCTATTAAAAGTTCCCACATCTTGGGGGTTGTTTCTATATCTTAGCAAGTTCTCCTTGGCGTTTTGCAGTTCACTCAGTCATTATGGATTGCAACTCCATAATCATCATTTATTGTTCTAAGAGTCGAGAAGTGGAATTGTGTGTGGCTTGGTTTCATCACGCGGCATGGATGTAAACGGTCATGAAGTTGGCAGATCGTGCACTGATAGACAAGTCCGTATGGAGAAATAGAAAAGTGATAGTAGTCACTGGATTGATAGTTGTAATTACATGGGGAAAAAACTTTCCAAATACCCCTCATCCCCATTTTTTATGTCAAGGCCTAGATGGGTGGTCTTGATGGAGTTTTGACAACCTAGTTGAATTTTTTAAAAAATGAACAAGGGTGGGCTGGTGCATAGTGGCAGTTGCTTTCAGGATTGTTACAACGAGTTCATTTCAAGTTAAACCAAGTCACATGGGATCTAAGGAATGAGGGGAATATTGTGTCATTTCTTACGTCCGCATGTTCCAAGGGAATGTTATTGTGACTAAAGGAAAAATCTTCACTAGTGTCGTAGTTGAGATCCATGATTTTTACATTTGGAATTGAAGTTTGTTTCTTTTAGTGCCACAATGCCAAACCTTTGATGAGTTATGTCGTGCCATTATGAAGATATTCCCCATGAGCAGCTAACCGTCTAGATTCTCATGAAAAGAAAAAAGAGGTTGAGCACTATAAAAATAGTAGTGGGATTTGGTCCAAATGAGCCGAAATGCACAGTTAGGTGAAGGCCTGTGGCCATCGCTTTGTCCTAGTTTCTTGCCAAGGAAGCATTCAAGCTTTGTGTTGTTGTTGCTGCGTTACACTCCTTTCCACCTAGAGGGAGAGCCGCCACAACTCCCTTGCTTTCTAGTGAAAGGAAAAGTGGACCTAATCCCAATTATCAAACGCAGGGTTCCAACCATGGCTCTGATACCAAATGTAATGGTACGAGTTGTATGTTGACCCAATAGGCGAAATCCAGCAGGTAGGTGAAGGCCTCGTGCCCTCGTGTCATCCGAGTTTCTTGCCAAAGAGTCGTTCGAACGGTGTTCTACTACTACTCTACAAGCGACCTCTTACATACACGAGTACATAGCTGTTAAAAATCGGAATGTTATGGTTATCTTCTAAGACCTTTGAGCCATGCATAGTTTCATTTCCTGGCAGCCCAAACATTATGAAACAAACATGGTTCAACGTTGATAGTCTAGCATGAAGAACATCCCCAACATTTCTAAGTGACGTCCCGCCAAACAGAGAGCTTCTAGGGCCTTCAGTGTGAGGCCGGGGTCGCAGGCCATCACTGATGGCTTTAAAATGAACAAATTTGTTCAGCGGTTGGTGGAGATGTTGTCGTCCGTATGGCCGTGGTCTTCGATGGCTGTTGCACAAAAGCTCTACCGGGCAAGAGCCTATCGCTTCAGAATACCTTGTTCCTTAGAATCATCTCTCCAAGCCATCACGCCCCATCAGTGGTCCTGTCGTTGAGTTTCTCCTCATGAAGACTGTGGGGTGGCGTGTCCATCCCAGACATCGGCGGACATCGACCTTGTGCGGCGAGTAATCTCCGCAGAAAGCTGTACGGAATCGAAGATCTCAACCGCTCCTGCATTGAATACCTCTGAAAGTCCCCCCCAGAGACCCCAACCTGATAGGAGATGCCTAATCGCGGCCTGCGACACGCTTAACTTTTAAAAAATGTGAATCCGGAACGCGGCGCGGAATTGTTACGGGGCAGTGTAATAGCGGCCTGAGCACTGCGCTTCCACTAGTCGCGGCTGCAGCTGACGCTGCCTCCGCCGTTTCTGTTGCCGCTGCTGCCACTGGATTCGTGCATCCTGGCCAATTTCCACTGCTGTCGCTTCTCGCACCTTCGCCGTACCTTCGCGTTCACCCTCTGATCTCCTCCGCTGGTTCTGGCTCTGCCTTCGTTTTGTACTTGTCTTGCCTCTGTCCTCTAGCCGAAGCAGCAACCACGCTCCCGCAGCGCATCCAACGCCTGCTGCCATCGCCTGCTGCTGTCTCCTGGGGACGACTGTTGCCTGCTATCGCCTCTCGCTCCCCCGCGCAACGAGGGCAACGCAGCAGAAATGGACCAGTTTGAGGATTTGCTCAAGTCTTTATCGGACAACATACGCACCACGCTGGACGAGATGGGCAAAGCTCCCAGCCTGCAAGACCAAGTGCTGGCGTTCGTGCATGCCGTGGATTGGACGGTACGGCGGGATCCTTGTCGTTGTGCTGTAGAATTCTTGGATTTGAAAGGATCATGCATCGGATGCCTTTGTAACTTCTGAATTTTCGTCGCAGCTGATTCTTGCTTTCGAGAGACAGCCGCAGTCAGCCACCCCGCCAGTTTCCTTTCCCGGATGAGAAAGGCACCAGCAAGGCTAAATCTGCCAGCTAGGCATAGTGGATCCTTCTGAGAAAGGTCCGCTGCAGCCACAGTTTTAGATTCAGATTCGGAATGAGGTTCAGATTAAGATTCAAGTTCAGTCTAGAGTTCAGACCGTGGACACACTTGCTTATTGGGACTATTGCACTTCCCCCCTGGCATCAGTGATAGTGACACACACACACACACACACACACACACAC
>SZWC01012797.1:12948-36444 GCA_023375785.1 Penium margaritaceum | reverse complement strand
CGCACTGTCGCACTGTCGCACTGTCGCACTGTCGCACTGTCGCACTGTCGCACTGTCGCACTGTCGCACTGTCGCACTGTCGCACTGTCGCACTGTCGCACTGTCGCACTGTCGCACTGTCGCACTGTCGCACTGTCGCACTGTTGCACTGTTGCACTGTTGCACTGTTGCACTGTTGCACTGTTGCACTGTTGCACTGTTGCACTGTTGCACTGTTGCACTGTTGGACTGTTTCACTGTTGCACTGTTACACTGTTGCACTGTTGCACTTTTTCACTGTTGCACTGTTGCACTGTTGCACTGCTGCACTGTTGCACTGTCGCCCTGTTGCACTGTTGCACTGTTGCACTGTTGCACTGTTGCACTGTTGCACTGTTGCACTGTTGCACTGTTGCACTGTTGCACTGTTGCACTGTTGCACTGTTGCACTGTTGCTATGCCGTACCAATGCACCAAAAGCCTGTCTGAAGACCACACTGTCGTACTAGTGTGGTGGGAGCTGGTCCACCCTTTCCTCCCTTTCCCTTGTAATGTTTTGCTTTCTGCTTGGACTTCGCACCACCGAAACAAAACCGTTCTTCCCAGTAGCTGCGAACTCAAACCCTCGAATCTTCCTCACTCACTCACTCGTCCGTACATCTCGTCACTCAGCTGACCGAACTTGTGAAGACTCTCAATCGCACTCACTCACCCGCTTTTTCCTAGGGTGGGAATACTGCGACATTCAATATTTCAATATCAATATTTCAATATTTCAACATTTCGATATCGACACCTTTCGATATCACTCAGCTCGATATTACTCAATACTGGTCGATATCTAGCAAACATTGAAACATTCTCAACATCACATCCACCTCCAATCCCTCCAACCATGGCCTGAAAGTGCTTCAAAGTTCATTTTGACTTCACTATACGATTCCTTGCATCTGAATTGTCCAGGTTGACCTCTCCAACGTCCAAAAAATATGTCACATTGCTTAAAAATGAAGGGGAAAAGTCAATATTGAGATGCAAGGGGTCGATTTTGGGGGAGGCCAAAAGTCAATATCGATATTGACCTTCAATATCGATATTGATCTTGAGGGTCGATATCGATGTTAATCTTGGGTCGATACAACATCTTTGCCCATGCTGCTCGTCCCTCCCGCTGCCTTGCAATTGCCGCTTTCTGCTTGAATTTGGCAGCAACGAGCTAAAATAATACCTGCCTCGTTAGCTGTAAAACTCAAACCCTCCAATCGAATCCTCCTCCTCACTCACTCACCCGTCTGTACACCTCGTCACCCAGCTGGCCACATTTCTCGAGGCAGTCAATCTCGCCATGCTTCACCACGCTGCCCTCTTGCACGCGACGGTTCCTCCCCACCCCCAACACCCTGCCGCTCGCGCCGTCCACCAGACACGCGCCGATCGGCACCCCTCCTTCATCCATGCCCCTGCGCGCCTCCGCCAGCGCCACCGCCATGAAGCGCTCGTCGTCGGATCTGCTGCTTTCTGCCGCCGGGGCATCTGCGGCTCGACGTGGCTCTGCTGCCATGGGTGCTGTGCCCGGCCGGCCTCGTGCCGGGTTGGGCCTCCTGAACCGCGTGTACGATTGTGGAGTCTTAAGCGCTATGCAGAGGGCGTAAAAAAAGTAATCATTCTGGCTCGTCTGGGCGCGTCCTGCGGAAGAAGAGCCGCCTCAGGGCGCTGGTCCAAGCAACCCTACGACTGCGTCACAGGAGCACAGCATCAGCACGGCGGCAGCAGCAGCAGCAGCACAGCGGAAGCAGCAGCACAGCAGCAACAGAAGCAGCAGCAGCGTAGTACGATTGGGGCTTGAAACGACGCCTTGGGCCGGGGTCACAGGCCATCGGATGGGCTTCAAAAAAAAGCGCGGGAACGACAAAATTAGATCGGACGGATTATCTGGAACGATTCACTGGCCATCACGGTCACACGCCATCAGCCATCGCCGATGGGTAAAAAATCACGGCTTTCCCGCCACTAGTTCAAGTTTTTATTTTAAAATGGGTCAATGGGTAACGCGACTTTCGCCGTCGTGCGAAACAAGCAGGTGTTCTCTAATCCGAAGGCGGGTCTTTTTAATTAAAATTTGCCAGTTTCGCGCGATGACGGAGTCGGCCCATCAGCGCCCATCGACCGAAAGGGTTGATGGGCAGTAACGAGCGCCGACAGCCAGGTGGAGCTGTCGGACACGCTAGGTCCATCACCATCAAGGTCATACGCCATCAGCCGGCCATCAGCCGGTTTTCATCGTCGAATTTTCAAGCCCATCAGTGATGGCCTGTGACCCCGGCCTTGGGTTGGGGTCACAGGCCATCACTGATGGGCTTGAAAATTCGACGACGAAAACCGGCTGATGGCCAGCTGATGGCATCTGTTCCGGCGCAAAGATTCATATCGCTCACCGCCCTCGTAGTTGGCTCTAAACATTTGACATGTTTGCGCCAGCTTCGTCACCGCCACAACTGGTCGTGAAACCGTATTCGACTGATGGCGTATGACCGTGATGGTGATCGACCTAGCGTGACCGAAAGCTCCACCTAGCTGTCAACGAACGTTACTACCCATCAACGCCCATCAACCCTTTCAATCAATGGGCGCTGATGGGTCGCCCTCGTCATCGCGCGAAACTGGCAAATTTTAATTAAATAGACCCGCCTTCAAATCAGATAACACCTGCGTGTTTCGCACGACGGCGAAAGTCGCGTTACCCATTGACCCATTTAAAAATAAAAACTTGAACTAGTGGCGGGAAAGACGTGAGTTTTTACCCATCAACGATGCCTGATGGCGTGTGACCGTGATGGCCAGTGAATCGTTCCAGATAATCCATCCGATTTAATTTTTTCGTTCCCGCGCTTTTTTATAAAGCCCATCTTATGGCCTGTGACCCTGGCCTTGGTACTGCTATTGATTCGCACCACTGGGCGGGTTGCGAAGTGGCGAGTGGTTGCAAGGATTTAGCGAGCTCTCGAACATTTCCGTGAATCCGCCATTCTACATGAGCATCCGGCGGCAATTATCCATTGATTATCCACGGATTAGGGCCCCGGTATGCTACAGATTTTAACTAGGGCCAAATAGCTCAGATACCCATGAAACGCAAAGTGTGACTCTGATCTGCCCGGTAACAGCAAAAAAAATACTCAAAAGCCCAGTCGAAAATCATGCTCGCTCGCGGCATGCGTCGACGAGCGAGCATGTCAAAATCCTGCATGCAGACATCGCTCCCTCGCGATTCAGCAAAAACGCCCTTCTTTCTTTTTGGATAATTTTTTGTAAACGCAAACCTATGATGTTAACACACAAATCGCATTCAAACCATACCCCAGATTACATTCGAGGTTTTAGGGCTTTATTTTTGTGCGGGCTCCTGCTGGGCCCTGCGGTAGCGGGGCCTAGCAGGTTTCCTTTCAATGCATGGGGAGTCTCGAACTCCCCTCAAACTCTAAAAAAACCTCCCCCCGCTACTATCACAAACCCTTCGATGAAATGGTTTGTGATACTAGCGGAGGGTGTCGCATACCATGCGTCGTCAGCGCATGGCATGTGGTCTCGCCATGCATTTTTGTCTGTTTTCTTTGTTACTGTCATGGCATTAGCGGTGACTGATGGGTAGTTAGGTTATTTCTCGCTCGATGACGGGCGAATCAGTTTTATATTTCTACTATTCGGGTATATGGTGACTGAACCCTTCTAACTATCCTGGCGTGAAATTTTTGGCGGGTGGCAAAGTGGCGAGCGCACGCGAGTAGTGTCGAAATATTCGCTTACCCGCTTTTTTCTTTGCGACTGTCGAGAATCGATTTCCTTCGTTTTTCTTCATCAATAACAGAATCTTCTGTTTTGCGCTTCACGAAGACTTGAAATCCATCGATAAAATGGCTTAAGAACTAGGCTCGCGGTAGTTGTAATGCATAGGTTTCAACGATGGTCAGTTCAGCTTCCTGGTGTGCTTTTCACTCGAGGGACGGTAGAGATATGACTCATTGATAGAGCCGCACGTAAGTGACATTTTGGCCATTTCAATTGCGGATATGACAGGCCTTAGCATACGATTCGCTTACGTACATGACACGCCTTCATGCGTGTCAATGCTAGAACAAAGCCAAGCGGGTACGTGGCAGGAACAATCACTGGAAATGGTGGGTAAAGGACCATCGAAGAAAAGATGAACCAATCATCAATGACCTGACCCGCCAAATCACCGGTGATTGATGATTGGTCCTAACTATCCATGGTTGCCGCTTAAAACCCCGTCGATAGATTTTAACATAACGTCCCAGGGCCTAGGTGGTCGTCGAACCCCGAATTAGTCTACGTGGCACGCCTCCACAGTTGTGGGAGAATCATTCTGTAAATCAACATGCACAATCACAACGAGCGCCCACAATCAAGATGTATTGTATAATTTTCAGTTTAATACTTTATTCACTAAAAAGGGTGCACCATCTACGGTCGATATTCACTATCCCAGCCATCACATGAGTCGACCATATGTACGTCAAAAACGTCTAGCCGAATCGCGAGTTCGAGTCGCAAGTCCCCATCAATGGATTGTGACACGAGGGCGGCATGCCCAATGACCTTGATGGGTAGCGGGCGACCTCAGCATGCGACGCCAAACACCTGGCGACACGGCATTCTTGTCGCGTGCCGAGGTCATCTGATTTTGGACCTGGTTCACGCAAGGAGCACGCGATGCCAAACACCTGGTTGCGTGAGCGAGCGCAGTAATCGAGGCTCACCACGCTAGCGTGGTGAGTCGCATGCCATATGTGGCATTGCGCTCACGCGTAGTGTTGTCCTTCACACAACAAAATCATTTGATGGATCCTGTTGCGTATACGATTCCTCGTTGCATCCAACCGAGGAAAAACACGGCGCCTCCAACCCAACAACGAGCCCACCAACCCACTAGAAACTTAAGCACCATAACCATTGGCTTAGGTAGCCCCACAACCAACACAATTTTTGCCATGGCGTCCCTTCAACCCTCTCTCATGGATAACCTATTGGCTGCATAGTTACCTTTGGTGTTTGCATCTGTGCAAGCCCTCCGAGATTCCCAAGTCGCTAACCTACCATCGACGGCTATTGCTCGCGGGTGTGAACGACAAGTGATTTGTGTCACGTAAGGACGTCGTAGTGTGAGGGGAAATCTTACAACCTTGAGTTCTGATTCCCAACATGCATACAATCCGACGCCTTTTGGGGCGTCACCACTTGCAGACATTTTGCCGTGGTGCACACGTTCCCATCCCACCTCCCCCCATCAACCTCAACCCGGACCCCAACCCCAAAAATTGTCCCCCACCGCCGCCATTCTCAACTGGTATTCTTCTTGATCGGGCCATTGACATGCCGTTCACCCCTCCCGCATCATCTCCAACCGGTGGTCATGTTGCCTTGTCCACCCTGGCTGCTTCCACTGCTGCACCTACAGGAGCAACAGGGGCGGGTGACCGGGCCACTTCAATGACATACCAACGAAGTCGGTCGGTGGTAGGTCAAAGGTGATATAGAATGTCGATCGTGAGGCGCGACTGTTGGAACTTATCTTGGCAAACGCGGCAAGATTCCCACCGGGACGTGGTTGGCAGTTAAAGGTCTTCACTACAATCTAACAACTGTTGAAGGAGGAGTGGGAACTACAAGAGGCACTTATGGAACGCCAATTGTGCAACCGCATGGACAACCTACATGTGTCGTGGAGGGCAGCATACCCTCCCGTCAAGCGTAGTGGTTGTTTGTTCAACCAAAAAACCATTATGCTCGACTTCCCTCCGGCAGTGTGGAACGAAGTCTGTGCAACTGCACCACTTGTTGCGCGGATGGAAGGTCGGAGGCTCCCTTGCTGGAACGACACCACCAAACTGTTCTTCACCGACTTCGCCAAGGGAGACAACATCATTTCATCGGTGGCGGTGGGACATGGCATGATAGATCCGCCACCAATGCCCTGTAAGTCGAACGCCCTGTGCAAGCGTCGTAGCAACATAGATCGCCAGTTGGAAAAAGTGGTTAAGGTAGTGGAGTGTACGGGGTCTTTAGATTGCCATGTAAGTGAAAAAAAACCCTATCATTTGGCTGTAAATAAGGTTTCTAATGACAAGCGCGTGCACATGGACAACAAGCTCGACTTGCTTGATATTTTTTGGAAGGATCACCATGCATGTGCTCATTACGTCTTTGCTTTTGCGGTACTTTGTGCTAAAGTGGCGCGTCGTGCATTAGGTCGTGACCCAACGAAGCCGTCCTCCAATGATGAGGAGGAATATGATGTGGATAATGGCAAAGAAGGTGAAGAAGAAGAAGAGGGAGAGGCGGGAGAAGAGGAAGTTGAAGACAAAGATGAGGAAGCCGAGGAAGGGGCGAAAGAGGAAGATGGAGAAAAGGAATTAGAGGAGGTTGAACCAGTGCAAGGGGAGTATGTGGCCAGTGGGGAGGGGGGTGATCTCGCATGCAATGAAAGGCTTGAGCTTCCTTGATTCAATTATCCGATCCGTACTCTTTCTTGGCACATGATGTATATGAAAGCTCAATGGTGCGATAACTTAACTTTCATCATTGTCCAAGCTATGCACATAATCTGCCCACATATCGCAGCAATGGGCTGTCGAAGCCCTCTCATTTATTGGTCACCAAATATGCGGCCCTGTGGGAGGCTACAAACCGACATTGCCACATTTAAGTTTGCATTGTAATGGAAGCACATAAGGCAGGACACCGCGTAGGATAGCAAACCGGGCCTTCAAAAGTCGAAAAGCTCTTTCAATCATGCTCGTTGTCGCCGGATTTCTTCTCTTGAAGAGTTTCTCCATGTTTTGCGACCGACTTCACCCGGCCCAAACGCATTCAGATGATATCTCACTAAACCATATAGAGTTAACAACCGAAAGCCCTCTCAAAATGCAGCATCCGAGAGAAGATATTTGCCCCGTGGCAAGCGGAATCCATTGCGCATTGCATCCATATCTACACGAGCATAATGGGAACTCCCCTCCCATCCCACGCAAAGATACTTAAACCGAAGGCTTTGATTTCATGATGCAAGCATTGTTTTGGTTAGTTGTCAAAACCTATCAAGGTATGCAACTCGGCGTCGAGCATCACAGATCATGACACCCACGTGGGTGCCATCAATGGCACCCATGAAATCTGAAAACCATGGAAGATAGTCTCTTCTACCCTCGCACTCCGCCGGGGTGCCTTCGGTCCCATCCGGTTTGCGTGTGACATCAAGCACCATAGATACGAGCGCGGTACTAACTTCGCACAGAAAACAACAAATCGTAGCCTAGCCACGCTGGAATCTTTCCATGAGTATCCGTGTGGACAAGGCAAAGCAGACACATTGGCCCAATATATACATTTTCTCCTCGGCGGCGAGTAGAGTGTCTCTCACCAAGCCGCGCGCACGCATATTGCTGACAATCGTGGTCCACGTTGATTGCAACATCCATGACATGTTGGCAAAACGGTTTGGGTGTTTGTGTTCTAGTTCGTTTGTTTCAATTCTGTCCAGAGAGGGCATTGGTGTGCCATGGTTCTCGAGTTTCCCAAATAAGAATCCTTCGAAGGACGTCCAACACAATGGGAATCAATATTACGTGGACAGTTGTATGAACATGAATAATGCGCCTGAAAAATGCATGACGATGTTGGCGTGGAAAGACATCCATGGCATACAGGTTGTCAGGACTTGTCTTTGGAATTGATCAGTTAAGGACTTCATATGCTCAATAGTGCACCTCTTGAGACACAATAACAAACGATCGAGCTCTTATGCGTCGGTTCGGTGACTTGGTGACGCCGTCGGGGGACGTAACTGACGGAATCGGCGATGGGTGTAGCGAGCCCGTAGAAGGGTTCTGGTGTGACATAGTAAGGCGGAATTCGGCATGGGATTATGTCCCGTAGAATCCGTACATCAATTGCTATTCAAGTGGAGTACAAACCCCAAGCAAAAGAAAGGCTCACATCGAAGTGACCACAAATTTGAACGCGTGACCTCGAAAGTGAGAATCGATTGAGAATCACAAAAGTCGTTAAATGGAAGAGGATCCATACAAACCTAACAATAATTAGTAGTAACCTGTTGTCGGTTCCTCGCTTTGGGTTTGGGGCAACCAAACCCAAAGCGAGGATGAGGCAAGGAAGCAGTTCGAGGTGGACATGCTTTCGAAGGGAAATAACAGTTTACCAAGAGTATGAAAAGGAAAGCAAAAAACAAAAACCAACAAAAAGAGCTTGGTAATTCCTACAACTACTCAAATAATCATATCCCATTCATCCAAGCTCACCTATCTAGCTGATAGTCTATTGGAAGACTCATGTTATCCTGTACTCCCCGTTAGATTCAATAAAAAAGTTTTTTATTTCTTTTCTAGAAATCTTCAAGACCTTTGTGGCTTTACACTTAGGCAGGTAGGTCTTCATCATAAACAAATTTGCATGCCATGCAGAAAGAGAATTTGATTGATATACATCTAAATAAAGAAGAATTTGTAACAAATGTTTTCAAAAGTGTCAGATTCAAAACAGTAGTGTGCGTGTGTGTGTGTGTGCGTGTGTGTGTGTGGAATCCCCCATCCTTGACGTGCAAAAAAGCTACATTGAATTATGAAACGCCAAATTCATTGGAAGAATCACCCTTAGAATGCTAAATAAAAAGTTTGGAACATACAAAACTTGAGAGTATCCATACATAAACGTGTCGGATTCTTAACATACAACGATTTCATATAAAAGCATCTTATTCATCCATCAAAATTCATCTCATCAAACATAGTACTGTCAAAATTCAAATGAGCACAAAGGATTTTTGCAGTCATGGAAAAAATCCCCAACATAGATTTAAATGATTCCTGAAACCTTAAAATGAAAAACGTAATGAAAAACTGAACGGAATGAATCTTAAATTATGAATTGATGTCAAATCATGTGAAAGAAAAATTCTAGGTTTTTCAAGAAATCACAATCTATTCACTTCTATCTATGATCCACTTTCAAAAATGACATCCTACAACATCTATGGTGTAGAACGTTTGTAAAGAGTCCAACATTCCTAAAACATTTCTCGAAGGTAACTTGGAACCAAATGATAAATCTAGGTCTACTTACGAAGACAACTTGTAAGTTTATAAAAATATTTTTTGTTCATAAAAGCAATGTAAAACATGCAGAATATGATTGAAAAAATAAAATAAGATAAATATTCCATATTATTTCACCAGTAAACGTAGTTACATGCTAATTGTTATCTTTAACACAATTCAAAATAACGAACCTTATTTTTTCTCTTTATTTCTTTTTTCATTCATGCCAACTATCATGATAAGTAGTGGGTATTCTTGATTCACACTTCTTTGCATTTAAAAAAAACATCCACTAAGCAATTGTTATGAAAAATTAAAAAAATTAAATACATGCTCTTACGGCATTCTTTTAGATAATGGAATATTTAAACATTTTTATTGACAAATACCACTAGTAACAAAATCCACACAAATTGTTACAAATGGAATTATAACCCTTTTACCCTATCCATGATGGTGTTGGTGATATCCTACACATCAAACAAATTGTATTAACGCCCTTCCTACTAACTTAAAAATACAAGTGCTCTTCCCACTTGCTTCACCATGCTCGCTCAGAAGCATGCAGTCTCGATTGTTTAAAGTGAGGTGATTCTTGCGTGGGAGCAAGAATTGCAATTCTTGCTCCCATGCAAGAGTCACGATAGAGGAAAAACCTGTTTGTTTTTTTTCGACACATAAACCTCGAGGTTCGATGAAGGGTTTTACATCGTGCACCAGTATAGCCTCCTCACAACATCAAGCCCTTCATCAAACTAGGGGGTGTCCGTCAAAGAAAAAAACAAACATATCATCACTCTTTCACAATCGAGTAAGAACACCCACTTTCAAGATCAAGCGAAAACACTCGTTCTTTTTTTCCTAACATGCAAACCCTCCCATTTTCACATGAAAACCCCAATGAAAGCACACCCTAAATTACATAAGGGTTTTTAGGGTTTCACTTTAAGTGCTACTGTTGGGCCACGCGGTAACAGAGCGCAGCAGGTTCCCTTACAACGTATAGAGAGTCTTCAACCCTCCATGTAAACAAAACGCCAAAATCCCTTGAAAATTCACAAACCCCTCAAATAAGGGGTTTGTGTATGTTCAAATGAATTGTTGACGTCAGCACGTTGACGCTCTATCACATGCAATGTCAGAATGCTACGATTTCTTGGTGGGCATAGGAGTCTTTTTCTTCCAAACACAAGGTGAGGCACTTTTAATATTTTGAATGCTGGTTAGGGCATTCACATAATCAATATTTCTGGGTAATCCCCACATGTACCCTATAATAAAATCCATTATTTTGTCTCCTCTATGATTTCTGAAACACATTTCACTTAATTAATTATGAAATTCAAATCAATAAGGGAAATCTAGTGAATGTATGGAGCTTTTTCTTTGATAGAGGGTAGTAATTATTTGAGGCTCCTAAATTAAGTAATTCACTTTAAAATTGCACCATGAAAATAGGCACAAAGGTATCACTAATATTACTGTTGAACACCTTAGTAGAGCCACGTTCTTTCAAATGGACCTTAATCTTAAAAGGATAACCAAAAAGATCACATTTTAACTTCAAATTCTACTTGGGAGCCTTGAACGGCGTGTCAAGAGGCTAAAAAAATTGATTCCATGTGTGTTAAGCATTAAGTTCCTCAATACATTTGGCACTTGGTGCATCCCACAAACGTTATTTTGGCAAGCTCACTGCATCTCTATGATGAGTAAGATTGTTAAGAATTCCATTCTTAACAATCATTTCAGAGTTAGTGGTGATGTATTTGTTTACTCAAATATGATGTGAGAAAAGACATTCTCCATAGTGAGATGCAAAAAGCAATGGTGATGTTAATCAGTCCACTTCTCATGGGAGTTTTGGGCATCATGTTTCATAGAGAGAAGAGGAATATTTTCATCAAAGATGATGAATGTTAGAGATCCTTCATCCTCATGCAATGAAGTAATGTCACAAAATTTTGACCAATTTGAAAGTGTCCGTAGCAATTAAAAAAATAAAATAAGGGGCATTTCATGTTACGGTGAAATTCGTAGATTTCATTACATTTTGCACTTGTCATACTGAAACTATTCTTCCTCTAATTTTCCCACAACCAAAAATAGTTGTAAACATCATCTTGAAAGAGAAGATAACAATTCTTACTGTGTTTTGAAGCTTGTTGCGCTTGTTAGAGTGAATCCACGTGCAAGCCAAAGATCTAAAGATAGAAAGATGGTTAACACTTAGGTAGTGATTGCCACATGCTTTATAACGAGTGCAAGTATCTTTTGAAAAAAAAATTTAGGCTTTTAAGTAACTTTTTGCTTAGAAAATGTTAGAAAAAAAGGATTACTAAATTCTGGTGCATGCAAAGTATTTGGTTACTATATTCATGAACTCGACACTCCCATTTTGATTTCTATATGTTTTGCTATGTTTTCACAGACAATTGCCTTCCCCCTCCAAACTTTCATTGTTGTTGAGATGAAAATCTCATAACCATTATCATTGTGCACTTCCTTCACACGTATGTCCTTGTCGTTATCTATCTAAAAGATCAAAGAGGTGATGTGGTGCAAAAAAAATGATTCTTACATAAAGAGTTTAAACACAAATGAAATAATACTTCTTTATTCCTCATAGGGATTAAACTGATGCATAGAATGTCAAATGAGTTCAAAATTCTTGAACAAGTCATATATGTTATATTGAGATAATGCGGTGCTCATGGACTGATTTGCAATGTGGTCATGTGTACTTTGACAGAATGGTGCTTTGTACAATGTGTGGGGTTGTAGGTTTATTGTGTTTTGGCGGTAGTAAGAGGCATTATTACTACTTCACAAGCAATTTTTGGTTCTTGAAGTGTTCGTGGTGTCTTTGATGATGACTTCGTGCTTGGGATGTTTAAGCTGCATTCTTATTGGTTTTTGGCATAGAGCTTGTCTTTCCTTTTGTTCATCTCAAACTTCTTATCAAAATCAAAAGTGAGCTAACCCCTTTTTCATTTGATTCAAGAATAAAAGAAAGACAGACCATAAGATCTTGGGAATAAGTGCTTCTTTAGTCAAATTAACTCTTCTTTTGCCATTTTATTTGATGGCCACATCGACACTATGTATGTCAAATGATACTTTCCTTTCGCCGCCACCATCACAAACAACTTTTGGTGTTAGTTTTCTTCTCTCAACAAGCTCATCTTAATGACAAGACCAATGCCATTTACATTCGAGGTTAATAATCCATGCACGTTTTTGGGTTACTAGTAGGTAAGATTATCCGAGGAGTAGACAGCCATTTCTTCAAATGCTAGGTTTTTTTCTTGGCCATCTATTCATGGTTTTAATGATAGTTAAACCAATCATTTCTAATGGAATCCTATATTTTGGAAGGAATACTCACTACCATCATGTTTTGAGGCTGTAGGTTTGAGGATCCTTCTAGTATTACATAGTATGAGTAAAAAACAATATCATTTTGTTGAAGCTTAGTGTTTTAATATTTGAATCCTTCGTCATTCTGATGTTGAAAATGATTTTTGAAGAGGTGACAAATATGTGAGAGCGTGAAGTAAGAAATCATTCTCCTTTTTGGTACATATTTAGCAAACGTTTTAGGTAAGATAATTCTTTGGCCCTTAACATTATAAGGATCACATGGGGGATTTAAGAAGTAAAATGTGTTAGTTGTTCAGATTTGTAGGTGATGATTCTGATTCGTGTTATACCTCTAAACATGTACATGTGACAAATATATTTTGTTTTAGAATGAAAAATAAGTATTTCCTCCTATATTCTTGTGAGAAAATGAAAAAGACGTTTCTTCCCACATGCATAAAAAATTCCTTAAACGTTTCATAAAAAACGATATTAAAGATTCAGGGCTTTGTAACACCGCAAATTTTAGGATTTCCATGCTAGAATCACGCTTAAGGAGGAATGTCTATCACAAATTGATGACTTTGTATTCCATTCATTTGTAATTTATACAAAAATCATTCAGGATACTTGATCATGAATCTTAAATAATTTAATTCATAGATTTGATCTTAACGTTTGATCGTGAAGTTTGACCGTGGAAGATCATCCCTTGCTTGTTGTTAATGAAAAAGAGTTTGACATGGAAGAGGAACTTGTAAGAATCATCTTCATCAAACATCTCCACCTAAACATGATCAAAATGAAAATTTTCCAGTAGTACTTCATTTACAGGTGTCAATTTGGACCTCACTTGCTTTAACAAAGAAACCATGCAAACTGTAACACGGCGACCTAGTCGTAGTACAAAATAGGTCACTACCCCTTGGGTAGAACCGACCATAAAACTACCAACAGGGTATTTATACACCCAAACAGGTAATCTGGGTATGTCGCGTATTATCCCAAATACAAATATCTGACAGGTCAGGATTTCCCCTTTTGCTGATTGGTTAGTAGTTAGCCTTAGTGGAAGAGGATGGACCGTCCAGGTCCATCATCTGACATCAGCATGGCAGGAAAATATCCTCCAACATCCTGCCCTATGACGATACGTTGGTCAGTGGGACGCGCTTCGACGTCCACCCCGTGGGATTTTACCCGCTGGTTGAGCCGTCGAGGCCAACCATTCCGTTCCGAGGGCTTCCAGTTTACTCGCCTACCCCTTTACTTCCCCACTTTGTTACATGGGCATCAGAGCCGTGCGACGATCCTACTATGGCCAAACCTACTTCCGCTGTCTCATCTACTTACCCGGGGTCAACCAACGGGCGGACAGCGTCCGGCCTCGACCCACGTTACCGGACACGACGGTTCGCTTCCCGCTCTGCGAGCCGAGTCGAGTAGCCCGGTCGAACCAACCCTGCTGGATCGACCGACGGAGCAAGCTGTTCTGGGACTCTGCGACCGCGCGTCCCAGCGAGGGATTCCGCCATGGCGTGAAATCGCCATGGCACGCCTCGCTAGCACTCCAACGCGGCGAACTGGGTGTGGGCAGCGTCAAATCTCCCAAGGTGACCCGCGATGGCGCTCCCACCCGGTCCAAACGCGGGAGCAAGGGAGTGCAAAACGAGCATTCTCGTTTTCACACTTCCAAGCCGCGCCATGGCACCACCCGCGCGCTTCGAGCACGGATGGCGGTGCCGCCCTCCTGTGACGCTGCTTCCACCAACAGACTTTCACAGCAGAAAGCCTTTCCATGGCTACCTTCGCGCCATCCTGAGGGGCTGAAACGAAAATTTTCGTTTTCAACCGCCCCGACGCGCGCAAAGTGGCAGGAGCCGCGCTGGCACCGCCAGCAGCGACAGACGCCCTGCTGGCGTTGCCAGCAGCGACAGGAGGCACGCTGGCACCGCCAGTAGCGGCAGACGCCCTATTGGCATTGCCTGCAGTGGCAGGAGTCGCACTAGCATCGCCGGTAGCGGAAGAAGCCCTGCTGGCATTGCGAGTAGCGGCAGGAGCCGCGGTGGCACCGCCAGCAACGGCAGACGCCCTAGTGGCGTTACTTGAAGCGGCAAGAGCCGCGCTGGCACCGCCTACACCGGCAGACGCCTTGCTGGCATTGCTAGTAGCGGCAGGAGCCGCGCTGGCATTGCCAGCAACGGCAGACGCTCTACTGGCGTTGCCAGCAGCGGCAGGAGCCGTGCTGGCACCACCAGCAGCGATAGATGCCCTGCTGGCGTTGCCAGCAGTGGTAGGAGCTGCGTTGGCATCCCCAGTAGCGGCAGACACCTTGCTGGCTTTGCCAGCACCGACAGGAGCCGCGCTGGCTATGCAAGTAATAGCGACTCTGCTGGCAAGGCCAGCAATGGCGAGTGCTCTGTTGGCACTGCCTGCAGCGGCAAAACCCGCGCTAGAGATGCCAGC
The DNA here is from genome assembly GCA_023375785.1 of Penium margaritaceum. NCBI lineage: Eukaryota > Viridiplantae > Streptophyta > Zygnematophyceae > Desmidiales > Peniaceae > Penium > Penium margaritaceum. The sequence goes on along the minus strand of SZWC01012797.1, from coordinate 21,505 downwards.
AATGGCAAGTGCCTTGCTGGCACTACTAGCAGCAATAGGACCTGCGCTGGCGTTGCCAGCAGCTACAAGTGCCTTGATGGTGCTGCCAGTAAAAAGAGCACTTGCATTGGCACTGCGAGCGGCGAAGGCGCTCACCAGCAGTGGCAAGCACCCAGCTGGCACCCCAAGAAGTGAGAGGCGCCTATTGGCGCTGCCAATAGTGACAGGTACTCTACTGGCGCTACCAGCAGCGGCGGAAGGTGTTGCAGACTTGTCAGCAATGGCACACGCCTTGTTGATGTTGCCACCAGTGGCAAAGTCCCTGTTGCCCTTGCCAGCAAAGGCACAAATGCTACTAGCTTTGCTATCAGCGGCGTACGCCTTATTGATGTCGCCAGCAACGGTAGAAACAAAGCCGCTATGGCAGACGGCCTTATGACACGGCCACCAACAAAAGCTATGGCAGACTAACCTAGCATGTGGAAAACCAAAAAAAAAATGACAACCAAAAGCTCGAGGGTGTCTCCCCCCACACCTCCCCGGCCCTAGCCACCGGCTAGCAGAGGCCTTCAAGGTTGAGGGATGTCAAAGGATGCCTGGCTAGTATAAGCCAACAGGCACTACTGACAGCACGACAAAAGGAAATCCTTCTTGGCATTGGCCGACAGTGTGCAAGGGTGAGCTAAACCCCTCCATTGCACTACCTCGGGCTAGGATTGTCCAACATACACATGGTGTGTGTGGGCTGGCACAACACCAACCTAACCTCTCTTGGCTTGCCTAACTACAGCCTTGACTGTGTTGGCCTGTCCAACATTAATGTGAGCCTTGGTAGTTTACCGAGCAACGGCATAAGCTAGGTCGCATTGCCTAGTTACGACATGCACATGCTAGCTTGTCTATCAACGGTCCCTTGCTCGCGTGCCTATCGGTGGCATGATTCGTGTCGGCTTGCTCGACTATGGCTTGACCCGTAGTAACATGAGCTCTTTCCACCAACTTAGCATGGCCCATTTATGCATGCTTTGCAATGGAAGTAAGCAGTGCTGACTCATCCAGCATTGTGTTACTTTACCTATCATTGCCATTACCTGCACTGCTTTGTATAACAGTAGCGTGTTTTCAGACAACCATGATGGCTTGTTCACTCTGCTACTTTGAAAAACTGTAGTGTGAACTTGATGAGCTTGTCTAACATGCCTAGCGTACAGCATGGGCCTTGTCGACAGTGCGAACATTTTTGTTGCTGACAACTACCAAAACTTGGCAGTTGGCCTGTTGATGTCCATCAGCAGATGAGACCTAACGCTCCACATAATCGGCTGGACAAAAAAAATGTTTCACGGATGGGTTCACCATCAAATGGTAGTTGTGGCACACAGCAACCGATCTACTATTGGATTGTAACCCAATAGACCCGGGTTTTCTCATGAATGAGACACCGGAGTCCAAAAGAGACAAATCCAACTCCCGCCCCTTCCCAAGTCCCAGCTCAAACACCTTGTGTGGCTACGGGCCTACAAGGGATTGTCTCACTGAGGACTTAGTGGATGCAGACGGGCAGTACTGGCTCCGCGATTATCATTGCTACAGAATAACTCTATTGACCTAACGGCAGTGTAAGGTCTATTCTGCAAGCACCTTTGATCCCACCTCTTCTTCCTGATACTTTTGGTCAATGACCATGAGTCAGGAATGAAACAAGAACATCAGTTTTGAGAGGAACCTATGGTGCCTCAATGCTGTCTTGAATTGCTCGGGCCATAGGCCACATGAGCAAAAGGGGCACTTGGGGATCATCATGAGGTGGACAACAACCTAGCTATTGCAAAAGCCACAGGTTCTGGTGGCGTGGCCAGCTGAGTCAGCCAGACAATCCACTGGCCCAACAACCTGCCAATGAATAGGTAATGGCCATTGGATCACGATCACTCTAGGTCGTAAACGTGGCGCAGCTTGCCTCATAAATTGTAAGCACACCACGGCATCTAGATGGTTAACCCTCTGGACAACGAGGGTGACGCCATTGGGTACAATGTCAGGGGCAACACTTGCCCCTGACAGAGCTCCTTGTGATAAACCATGTGCTTTTACATGATGAATGACAATGCTCAAATGCATGTCAATAATGGCAAAGCAATGGGCCGGAATGCATGTCGTCCATGACAGCAAATTCGGTCGTACACGAAAAAGGCCATGAGGCTCTAAGCTTGTGATACGTGACACATGCAATCGGTAACCTTCATGCCTGAACGAATACCATGAATTGACACGATTCAGGTTATGAACATTGTCAATCTCTCTGTCTATTGGATCACAGAGTAAATTATGTACCTGGGACATGTTACAGGTCAGTCATACCAGTGCCGATACATCTGACCATACGACTTACTTGACGATGCGTCAACTCACTTGTTTGTGGCATCAAGTACCCGACATGTGCCTTGGCTGCTCGTCAATCTTGTGTTAACGGTGGATGCACACTTCTATTCAAGAAGGCATCATCCTCTAACACCGAAGAGGCTCAGTTTGAGCAAGGTGTTACATAGCACAAGAGGACATGGTTGTACCGTCATGTTCTCTCTGTTTGACCCATGTCACAACACATGGATGAGGGACATTGTTGAATGTGTCATGGATTTCTTTCATGACCATATACTCAACGACTTATGATACAAGGGGGACAACTTCCACCTTGTCTCCACTATGAGGGTTTCTCCTACCATGATGTAGTCCATAATGGACCATGATGGCCGGCATGGTCAAATCTCAACAATGTTTGCAACCCTGGAGACATTATGGTTGCAAAGCGGCAAGGGGGTTTGTACTCACACTGTGACACATGCCTCCCTGCCATAAAGATCGATGTTAGATGAATCATGAAGAGAAACACTCCGCGTGTTACGTAATTCGTGATCCTCGATCTCCTATGCTACAGCTAGGGCTCGGGAAGACAATGTGCAAGTGTGCTACTATCGAGGACACTCACCATCATAGTTGTGTGTCAGTACTCAAAGTGCACCAAGGATGTTCATGCCCGCCATACACATGGCAAGGTCAAAACCTAGCATGACCCAACCAACTGCACAATATTTTGGATGACACCTCTACCAACGGTGCCATCTTCCTAGCATCTAAGTTATTACAGCTGGCTTTTCAGCTAGAATAGCTGGAAAATTGAAACCACTCATAGCCCCTCATTCTGTCATGCACAGTACGGGCACTTGAGTCATTATCCGATGACATCTATCCGACTGTGCACTACAAGATTTCTTGCCAATCCAGTCCGGCAGTTGCTCATATATAGAGCACTGTTTATTTTCCATTGGGATATACATGACACCCTTGCTCACTCCTCAGCAATGGGCGTAGTGCCTACTTTACGCACAGGAAACAGGTCGTAATCTGGTAAAGTAAGCATGGTTATGTGGTTACATAACAGCGTCATGCTATGCAACCTAATGAAATTCCCATCCAATGACGATATTTTGTCAAAACTCATGGTGATATGGTCTACCCATGAGCACACTCTGGTGTTCGCCATTGGTTGTAGACAACCTAGAGTGACTAAAAACACTAGTTGTAGCCATCTATGGCAATGAGCAATGATCAATGGTCCACACCCTCGAAAAGTGTACTTTTGTACCACAGCTCTCCAATGCTGCTCTTTGGATGTCTTCCAGATGTTTCAGGTAGCACAGGGCACCCCTGGATGTTTACGTGATCCTTAAAGGATTGACACGTACTATGGACATGCCTTAGTATTGTGCACGCAAGTCACCAACCATACTAAGGTATACACCAATCCAACTTCTTCTCACCCCAGCAAGTATGGGATGAAAGAAAAGTTAAAGTTGGATGACATTGCTCGTATAATCCGAGTTTGATCACCTTCCTTGAGTGATCACCCTCGAAGCTCCCAACTTCCAAGGGAATGACCCATTTCACACCTTCAGTCATACCACTAATGTGTTCGGGTAATTCTAAAGTACTTGTGTAAAGCACAACTACACAAAATACATGTGGCATTTTGTTATCCATCTCTTCCAACAGTCATAACGTCAGATTTTTGGGTCTCACCCACCGCCTTACTCAAGACTGTGCACTTGGCACATTCGCAATGTGCGATGAACACTCTTCTGGTCTAAGAAGATGGGTTGTGTGTCCAAGCATATCACACTACCCGGGATTATCTCCACACGGTGGAAAGTCTTAGACCACACGGCATCTGATGGTACCCACTCGTCCGTCGAGTGCGGGGACGGCAAGCTTCAGGTGCCTTCCGTCTAGGTCTCCGTGCTACCAAATGACAATCTCATCCATAATCACACTATGGTTGACACGTGTACCGGGAGACCTATGCTGTGACAACGTCATGTATCGGACACGCTTGGCAATGTCCCATACAATGCAAGACCATGTGGTCTGCAATGTTCAGTTGGTCCGTAAGCATCGTCACATGACATGTTTACACTTGTTACATGGCGCCGACACCGGCCACCATGACAGATCGAGCCAAGGGCTCAAGCGGGAATGGTTGTTCAGCCAACCCAACTGAACCGGCTATGGTAGCCACATGTGGACCTGACCACATGCAAAACTTCCCTGGGTTTTCCTTAGTCGAAACCCTTGTGGAGGATGAGATTGAGTTTGCTTGATCACGCCCCCGGGGGTACCACCCTGGCGTAAGCCCCATAAAGAGAAATTTCCTTCGGGAACGGTGGCACGTTATTGCAGCCCGACAAGTATTTTCCCGGGCACTTGTCGCGAGGACGCTCCTCAGCAAAAGGGGGAGGACGCGTCGCTGCAATCTCGAGGCTGAACACCCAAAGACCACCAGGAAATTCATTTTCCATCTCACAGCTTTCTCTTCGATATCCAGCATGAAAACCCCATGCTCAAGCATGGAAGATGTTGTTGCCGTGTCAACATAAGATGAGCGATGTCGTACCAAAGTCGGTGCATGAAACTTCACCGAACCATCAAGCACCAAAGTCACATGTGTAAGGATCCTCTTTTGGCTCCTTATGATGAAAAGTCTTGTTTCGGCAGGAAGCAAATCATGTGTTCGCATAGCAAGTCTCACATGACTTCTTGTAGACACAAGCGTCACCTTGACGTTTCACTCGCTCTCTATACTTTCCCCATGTGGTTAGTTTGACGAGTGAACCTCTTTCCCTTCCAAACCAAGGACGGTTTGTAGCTCAAGGGGGAGGAATGTAACACGGCGACCTAGTCGTAGTACAAAATAGGTCACTACCCCTTGGGTAGAACCGACCATAAAACTACCAACTGGGTATTTATACACCCAAACAGGTAATCTGGATAAGTCGGGTATTATCCCAAATACAAATATCTGCCAGGTCAGGATTTCCCCTTTTGCTGATTGGTTAGTAGTTAGCCTTAGTGGAAGAGGATGGACCGTCCAGGCCCATCCTCTGACATCAGCATGGCAGGAAAATTTCCTGCAACATCCTGCCCTATGACGATACGTTGGTCGGTGGGACGTGCTTCGGCATCCACCCCGTGGGATTTTACCCGCTGGTTGAGCCGTCGAGGCCAACCATTCCGTTCCGAGGGCTTCCAGTTTACTCGCCTACCCCTTTACTTCCCCACTTTGTTACACAAACTTTGTTCATGATGGGATGTAGGGTTTACGAAGAGTGAAATTATAATTGGTTGAAATCCTAATAACATTTATGTGATTGAAAAATTAGCCCTTTTTATTAAGATGCATGTACTCATACACGTGAGGGTCTTGATCCAACATGACTTCAATGATCGTCTAATGAATACACATAAGAAACAAGAGGTACTAATGACAGAGTTGAAATAAAGATGAATCTCTACAGAAATGAATAGTGAAAGAACTATCCAATTCCATTCACAAACAAGAATGGAAAAGGAAAAGTATACAATGACACTTGATGTTTCTATGAATGGAATAATGGATAGATCTCTTCTGAATCATAGGCATTTGGGTGAGATTCTTTGTCTAAATGTTGGTACTGGAGTGCATGAATGCACTAATGTGATGCTTAGCGCGGTGCAGGTACTGACTCTGGTCATTTTCCCCGAAAATGATCCGCGTATCGCTTTGCCGTCATTGGTCCAACCCCACTGAAGCGCAAGCCATCCCTCCGACTGTCGTTGCTTCTGCGACTGCTTAGGCCGCCGCTCCTGCTTCTGCTGCTGCTGTTGCTGATCCTCCCGTTCTCGCTGGTGCCAGTTGGAGCTGGCAATCATCCGAAGAGAAGCGATCAGGAATTTGCCTTCACCATCTCCTCAGGCTCTGTCCGCGCAAAGCAGCCTTGGACCAGACATGACGTCGCTGTCGACGTCAGCGCACGTGCGGCCTGCTCCTTCTGTTTCAAGCCGAAGGACGTGGAGGTCGGCGTCCAGACCAGCTGGACCGGCGGTGGTGGCGGCAGCGGCAGTGGCGCGTTGCATGGCGGTCGATTGCGCCGCCGAGCAGAGCTGGCGCAATGTGCCTCGTGCCTTCTCCAGCAGGAGCAGCGCGAGTGGTGGTGCTGTCGCGGGATGGGAAGGAGGGGCTGCGACGCGTTCGCGTTGCGGCGTTTTTGTTCATGATGCCCCCCGACGAGACCGGCATGGCCGTGGCTGTGGCCATGGTTGTGGTTGTGGTCACAGCTGTGCTGCAGTTGGAGACAGCAGGTGGAGCTCGCAGTTGCTAGTGCACCCTTGCTCATCGAGTCCTGTGCATGCAGCAGCTGCAGCAAGAAGAGCGAGTGGCTTGGTTGCAGCAGCTGGTACTGCCGCTGCCTCGGGCGCTGGTAAGTGCAGAACACGCCGCCATGTCTGCGCCATAGCTCGGTTTCCTCTCCTGCTCATTTTCTCACGTCCGTTTGCTTCAAGGCACATGAACCTACTCTTCTGGAGAGATTGACGAGGACATTCGTTCTATGTTGTTATAGACATATGATGATCATCCCCCCCCTCCCCCCCTCCCCCTCCCCCTCCCCCGTTGGCCATGGGGAGGGGGAGGAGGGGCAGGGCTTACGACCAGTTCCTGGCTGATGAGCTGGCCTTGGGCGTTAGACAGAGAATCTTTCTTTTGGTAGACTGAAATAAATGGGAAACCGCCCTCAAACCCATGCAAAATTTGAAGTTCAAGAAGGAGCAAATGAAACACCTGGCCACATCGTCTGGACCCTCCGCTTTTTCTCCCTATCTCAACACAGATCTATAACTGTCGCTTCAGCAGGTGAGAAACCCCGTGCCCACTCGTCCCCCACCCCTCCTCTCGCCAACCGCTCCCCTCCTCTCTCCAAAACCCTAGGACCCAACGCAAGGCCCCTTCTCTCATTTTTTCCTGAAAGGTACCAATCACCACTGCCTACATGTCACCGCTGATGTCTCCCCTTGCATGCTGTTCATCTCACTCCATGACAGCAGCAGCAGCAGCAGCAGCAGCAGCAGCAGAAGCGACATTGGAAGGGGTGCAGCAGCAAGAGGCAGCAGGGTTCGACCTAGAGAATGAGAGAAAAGAGATGCAGAGAATAGACGACGAGCTGTCCCGCAGGCCGCTAGACCTCGACCCCGCGGGATACTTCATCGTCTTCGTCGATTCAGGGCGGCGGGAGATTGTGGCGCAACATTTTTGCAACGTGATCAACGAGCGTGGGCTGGCGTGCGATCCGGAGACTGGGGAGGTCATTCCGTGCGATGGCTCGTACAAGCCGAAGCCGACGCACGAGTTCCGGTGAGCCGGGCGGGATCATGGGAGGGGAGGCATTTCCTTTAGGCATTTTCGCAAAGCGCCCCAAAAATGCCTATCCAGCCAGCGTACGAATTTTTGTGATCGGCGGGATCACTGGTTTCTCTGCTTGCTTGCATGCATGCACATCTTCAGCACTCTGCCAAAATGTTGAAGCGCACTCCATGTTGAAGCGCACTCCATGTTGAAGCGCACTCCATGTTGAAGCGCACTCCATGTTGAAGCGCACTCCATGTTGAAGCGCACTCCACGTTCAAGCGCACTCCATCAAAGATAGGACAGCCTTTCACCACAGTGGTGGTACGGAAGAAAACGCCTCAAGCGTTTTTTTTTCCATATCACTGTGGTGAAAGACTCTCCTATCTTTCGGCAACGTGACCGACGGGCGCTGGCTGGCATGCGACCCCGAGTAGGGATGTTAAGCGGTTCAGGTTCGGGGCTCCGAACCGGTTCGGCGAACCTGAACCTATTGCGAACCGGTTGGTTCAGGTTCGGCTGAACCGGTTCAGAGAACCGGCCGAACGTTGAACCGACGGTTCAAGGTTTGGTTCGGCCTCCTCTTCCTGATTGCGGTTCGGTTCGAACCAGGTCAACAGGTTCAGGTTCGGTTCGAACCGGTTGAACCTGAACCGGTTGCTTTTGCGAAAGAAAATGGCGGTGATCCTTGCACATCCTTCATGTCTGCATGTTTCTTTTAGGTTGAACCTGAACCGGTTGCTCTTTACTCACCCTCAGGTACAGTAAGTGAGAGAGTGAGTGGGTGACTGACTGACTGACTGACTCACTCACTAACTCACTCACTCACTCACTCACTCACTCACTCACTCACTCACTCACTCA
>SZWC01012796.1:48322-59094 GCA_023375785.1 Penium margaritaceum | reverse complement strand
ACAAGCCCACATGGCTGCCGGCACGCATCGACCGCGTCTCGCCGGCGCTGTCGTAGGTGCTGGAGAAGTCTCGGTGCAGTCCGGAGGCCCATCGTGTCGTCACGCCCTCCTCTGCCATATACCCCGAATGTGGGTATATCGGTAAACTAGCAGTGTCGGTCGTGACGGGTGGTGTTGTGATGCTGTCAGTCATACACAGTTGTACAGTTGGTTGTGACCACTCGGCCGTGTCTATGCTCGTGCAGATCCCTGAGGCGGACCCAGCTGGAGACGTAGTCCCCTGAGGTGGTGCTCCACCCGCTGGTGGCAGCGTGGTAGCCTATCTGGTGTACCAGAGGGTTGCCACGACCTACAGACTGCGTTTGGAGACCTTCCGGATTTTCTCGGTGGACAGCCCTGCCAGGCTGATTTGCATGTTTGATTTCTTACACTCTCCGGCTGCTGCCGGACATAGGCGTGTGACCAGTCGTTGTGTCCGTCTTTTTGTCTTGCATCCGTAGGATTAGACGGCGCTCCGTTTGGACGCCTGTGCGCAGAGTTATGGCCAAAACAGTGGTTTTGGGCCGGTTCAGGACCGACAGGTGCCGCCGCGTGGGCCACCCGTTGTGAGCCGCGGCGGCTATTCATGTTGTGGACCTGTCATTTGTCAACTCTCTCTGCACATTCACTGAAATGCAGCTTCTGAGACTTGTCTTGTCTCTCCTAGCCTGACCCTTGTTGTTCTCGCACCCGCTTGCATGCTAGTGCGTTAAGCTGACCGGTCTGTGCCGCCACGTCAGCAGCACCATTGCTAGGAAGCTGTGGTGAAGATTCTCATGGTATCAGAGCAGCGAGCCAGAGCTCGCACAGCAGCGCAGCAGAGACGCAGCATTTGCAGCAGCAGTGAGCGACAGCAGCAGCGGCCCTGAGTGGCAGCAGCAGCACAGCCCACCGCCGCAACAACGGGTCCTATGAGGGGGGGGGCACCACCACGTAGCAGTAGACGCGGCCACGACAGCCGCATCAGTCAACACAGCCGCGGCAAGAGCGATCGCGGCCTCTCCACCCACGGCCGCAGCAGACGCAGCAGACGTGGCCGTGACATAGCCGCGGAAGCAGCAGCAGCGGCGGCAGAAGGGAGCAGCTGCGGCAGCAACAGCAGCGGCAGTGGCAGCTGCCGAAGCAGCAGCAGCCGCGACCTTGGCCTCAGCCGCAACAGCTAGCAGCAGCTGCGGCTGCGGCAGCAACAGCAGCAGCCACGGCTGCTGCAGCAACAGCGCAGCAGCAGCGCAGCAGCAGCCGCAGCGCAGCAGTACAGCAGCAGCAGCGGCAGCGCAGCAGCAGCAGCGCAACGCAGCAGCAGCAGCGCAGCAGCACACAGCGCTGTCGCGGCTGTGCAGCAGCGCAGCAGCATCGCAGCAGCAGCCGCAGCGCAGCAGCGCAGCAGCAGCAGTGGCAGTGCAGCAGCAGCAGGGCAGCGCAGCAGCGGCAGTGCAGTAGCAGCGCAGCGCTGCCGCGGCTGCGCAGCACCAGCGGCAGCGCAGCAGCAACAGCACAACGCAGCAACGGCAGCGCTACAGCAGCGCAGCAGCAGAGCAGCAGCAGCGCAGAGCAACAGCACCGGCAGTGGCAGCGACGACGGCCGCAGCCCACTGCTGACGTCAGCAGACCCCTGCTGACGTCAGCAGTGAGCATGCTGACGTCATCACGGACTTGGTGAAGTTTTTTGACGAAAAGTCAATTTTTGCCAGCGTTTCAACTCCTCGAGAAACGCTGACGGTTCTGTGTTCGGACGATTTTTGCACCGCCTCAGCATGGAGTCAAGCAGCTCCAAGGACAAGGAGCCGGAAGACACCGTCACGAGCGGGGTCCGCAGCCCACGCTCAAAGGCGATTGATTTCCTACTGGTGGAGCAGTCATCGCTCTGCCAGCGCCAGGATGAGCAGTCAGCGATTCTGCTGCAGATCCGCGATGCCTTGGTCTCTCTGTCTGGGACACCGGGACATCAGCCCGGGAATGAGAGAAGTAATTCCATCGGCCTAGGAGTCTGCTGGTCTCGCTGCCGCCCCCGCGCAGAGACGAGAGTCAATTGTCGAGGAGTGGGATCAGGCTCCCCCTCCCACTAGGGAGGATGCGCTACGCCGGCTGATGGAGCAGATGAGTAGCCTGCGCATTGAGACGCCGACGCCCAGTCCGAGGGGACAGCAGCAGCAGTAGCAGCAGCAGCAGTAGCAGCAGCAGCTGGAGCGGCGGCAGCAGCAGACCGACCTGCATCAGGCATCGGGTGCCGCTGGGGGAGCAGCGTTGATGCCTCTCATGCCCTTCCCACTTCCGCTCCCAGCACCACCTGAGGTTCAGCTCCCCACAGAGCGACGACCCAAGGACTTCGAGACTTCCCCGCCTCGCTACGACAGCAAAGCGGGGTTTGACTGTTGGGAGGTGCTGTTTCAGGTATGGGCGGACTCGGAGGGGGTCTGGCCTTACTACCACAGCCAGTACCAGACAGTTGATCCGCCTAAGTCCCTTACGGCAGCGCGTGCCATGCGTGGACTGCTGTACGCGGTTCCACAGGAGACAGTGGTCGACTTCCGCCCTTTCCTGGGCGCACCTGGGACGGGAGCAGGCGCAGACCCGCGCCGTGGCTGGGAGCTGGCGCTGACCCTATTTGCAGCAGAGACTCACGCGACCAGGTCCGCGCGCCTTCGCGAGTTCCACTCTCTTCATCAAGGACCCTCGGAGTCAGCAGCTGATTATTGGCATCGGGCCATGCGCCTGCACACTCGCCTGGGCACCGGAGGCGGCTCTCAGCTCTGGGCGTTGGACACCATCATGCTAGGAGTGCGCCCTGAGCTCACTGACACCTTCTCCCGCCTCGACCAGGATGTCCTCGCGTCCATGTCCGACACCCTGCAGCTGCTGCCGTGGGCGCAGCGGTACTTCATCCAGGTCGCGATGGCTGACGAGGCAGCCCGCGCGCATCGGCAGGGCGCCATGGCCGCAGCAGCAGTGGGAGCGACGTCCTCTACGCCTTCCACACCGTCGTCCGCCTTCACCCCCACCAGCTCCACCTCTTCCTCTCCCGCCTCCTCCCCTGTTGCTCCGACAGCCACTGCAGCAGTCGTGAAGGGGAAGAAGGGGAAAAAGAAGAAGGGACCGCAGCAGCCTTCTGGTGGCACCGGACGGGCTGTCCGCTGCCACAACTGCGGCGGACCTCATCGCTACACTGAGTGTCAGCAGGAGCTGGACTGGGCGAGGATCACCCGCGGTCTTCAGGCAGCCCACGAGGAGCGGATCCGCACTGGAGCAGCAGCCCGTGCCGCGGCGACCTCGGGTGCAGCACCGGCGNCACTGCAGCAGTCGTGAAGGGGAAGAAGGGGAAAAAGAAGAAGGGACCGCAGCAGCCTTCTGGTGGCACCGGACGGGCTGTCCGCTGCCACAACTGCGGCGGACCTCATCGCTACACTGAGTGTCAGCAGGAGCTGGACTGGGCGCGGATCACCCGCGGTCTTCAGGCAGTCCACGAGGAGCAGATCCGCACTGGAGTAGCAGCCCGTGCCACGGCGACCTCGGGTGCAGCACCGGCGGCAGGCCCGCCGCCATCCGGGGGGAGCACCACGCCGGACCCGAGGGACCAGACCATCGCAGAGCTACGTCGACTGCTGGCACTTCGCTCTCAGGGAGGTGCGAGTGTGCTGTCACAGCCGAGTGGTCCACAGACTGACTGTCCATCTGTGTTTGTTGCACGTGGTCATACTTGTGGGGGGGACTGCGTCGCCTTGTGAGGATGAGTCTGACAGCACAGAGTGGTTGGATGAGTCGCATCGTCGTGCATTGTCCCGCTGTCCTGCCACACTTGCTGAGTGTCCAGCGGAGGCAGCGTGCTCCGTTGCTCGTTGCACCGTGACCACCACAGGTCGTGAGGCGAGTGGCCACTGGATCATTGACTCAGGGGCCACTCACCACATGACCTACGACCGTACTGCCTTTGTCGTGCTTGGTCCTGTTGGGTATGTTCGGTCAATGCGGACAGGTTCTGGGCAGTCACTATCTGTTCAGGGGACAGGGGTCGTACGGTTTGATGGTCCGTCTGGTCCCGTGTACCTTTCTGACGTGCTTTTTGTGCCTGATCTCGAGCTCAGCCTGCTCTCTATTCGTGCCTGCACGAGGATGGGTCTCTCTGTTCACCACTCCTCTGATGATGCCACGATCACAGCACTTGACACTTCCACGGTTGTAATGCGTGCCACTGTTGTGGATGACCTGTATCGCATCGCGCGCTGCTCTGCCCCTGACTTTTCCCCTTGCTCGTCTGCTCGCGTCTTTGTCACGTGGGTGTTGTCTCCTGACCACCAGCGCATGTTACACCAGCGCCAATGTCATGTGAGCACGGAATGTGTCCAAGCTCATCCGTACACAGCCCGCCCTCGGTCTTGATGCGACTTCCTTCGAGAAGCCGCCTAAGACCGACTGTCTGTTCTGCGCTCAGGGCAAGATGCATCACTGCACCTACCCTGCCTCCGTTACTCGCGTGCAGCGTCCCCTGGAGCTTGTCCACTCGGACCTCCTCGGACCTCTCCCTGTCGAGTCTGTCGCTGACCGTGGTCGGTATGTCCTTACCCTCACGGATGACCTCACCCGCATGCGGTGGGTCTACTGCCTCCGCCACAAGAGCAATGCCGCTCTTGCCGTGCGCTTGTGGCTTGTGATGGCTGAGCGTCAGTCTCGTCACTCCCTCCACGCCTTCCGCTCTGACCGCAACGGTGAGTATCTCGGTGAGCTGACCACTCACTTCGCCGAGCTTGGTATCTGTCACCAGCTCTCGGCGCCTGCTACGCCACAGCAGAACGGTGTGTCTGAGCGCTGGAACCGCACCATGGAGGACGCGGTTCGCGATATGTGCGCTGAGTGCGGTCTCCCAGAGTCCTTCACCTTCGAGGGTTTCGCCTACATGACGTGGGTCTGGAACCGCCTCCCTCATGGTCCCTTGCCGGACCACATCACGCCGTATGAGCTGTGGTTCGGTCACCGTGCGGACCTCAGGCTTGCTCGCGTCTGGGGTTCCTTGGCTTGCGTCCGGTACACCGAGGACCAGCAGGGGTCCAAGGTCTCTCCGCACGGCCGGATGTGTGCCTTCCTCGGTGTCTCCTCGCGCTCCAAAGCGTGGCGTTTCTGGGATACAGGTCGCCACCGCATTGTTGAGTCGCGCGACGCGCTGTTCTTTGAGGCACTGTCGTACCGCGACCTGTCTGCCATTCTCACCCAGGCAGCGTCTCACGTTCCCACCTGTGAGGCCTCCCGTCGGCTGGGGGAGTCTGCCCCACAGGGTGAGGCCGTCCGGGGTGCCTCCAGGGTGGGACCGTCGCTGGCCACCATTGACCCGGCTATCATTGCTGTCGAGCCTGTGGTCTCTACGCCTGCCTCGCTTGCGCCTGCCGCGACTGCATCGCCCGCACCTGCCACGACTGTCTCGTCTCCTGCCTCGCCTGCCCCCGCGGTGCCTGCCTCGCCTGTGGGAGCTGCACCTGCCTCGCCTGTGGGAGCTGCACCTGCCTCGCGTGCGGGAGCTCCACCTGCCTCGCCAGCGGGAGCTGCACCTGCCTCGCGTGCGGGAGCTGCACCTGCCTTGCCTGCGGGAGCTGCGCCTGCCTCGCGTGCGGGAGCTGTACCTGCCTCGCCTGCACCTGCAGCATCTGCCTCACCCACGACCGCCACAACCGCCTCGCCCGCGCCTGCCGCGACTGTCTCGCCCGCGCCTGCAGCGCCTGCATCGCCCGCGCCTGCCGCGACTGACTCGCCCACGCCTACAACGTCTCCAGACACAGCACCTGCCCTCCCTGTTCCTGAGCCATCAGGCAGCTCAGACTTTGGCTACTCCCGTGGGCCAGGTGGACGTCTCTGCCCACTGGCCTCACGAGCACCTCCGACTGCGATTGCGCCACCCAGACGACGCACGCGCAGCGTGCACAGTGGTGATCCTGGCACGAAGGCTCTCGGCCTGAGTGTCCAAGGCACCTACACGGAGCTGCACCCGGCCTGTCCCATTGGGCACCAGCTAATCGCTGACGAGCACGAGGCTGCATAGGCAGCTGCTGCTGACCTGATTGTGGTCCGTCCGACCCGCGAGGTGTGTGTCCTGGCCACCCGGAGCTCTCCTTCGACGGTCCCCGATCCAGAGACGTGAAAGGAGGCTCTCTCAGGAGATGATGCTGAGCAGTGGCGGGCCGCCTGTTAGGACGAGCTCAGGGCCATCCGGGAGCAGGGAGTTTTTGAGCTGGTCGACCGTCCTAAGGGACGGAAGGTCGTGCAGGCCAAGTGGGTCTTCCGCAAGAAGGTGAAGCCTGACGGCTCACTGGACCGCTATAAGGCCCGCTTGACTGCCAAGGGGTTCTCTCAGGTTGAGGGGGTGGACTTCACTGACACCTTTGCCCCTGTTGGCCGCATGACCACAGCTCGCGTGCTGCTTGGTGTGGCTGCCCATCATGACTGAGAACTGCACCAGATGGATGTGAACAATGCGTTCCTCCACGGCACCTTGGAGGAGGAAATCTGCATGGTCGAGCCACCTGGGTTTGAGGTCGAAGGCAACAAGGTCTGGCGCTTGCGCAAGGCCTTGTATGGCCTGAAGCAGTCGCCCCGGTGCTGGAACCAAGAGGTCACTCGCACCCTCACGCAGGCTGGATACGTCCAGAGCGACGCCGATCCGTCACTCTTCACCCGACGGACAGCCGAGCACCTCACTGCCATTCTGGTGTACGTGGATGATCTCCTGATTGCGTCTCCTTCACTGGAGGCCGTGAAGGAGGCCAAGGCGGTCCTGCAGGCCGCGTACAGGATGAAGAACCTCGGTCCAACGGCTGTTTTCCTCAGGATGGAGATTGTGCGTGATCGTCGTCGACGGACACTCCTCCTCCATCAGGCACGATATGCACAGGTTGTGGGGGAGCGGTTTGCTGACCTCCTTGGCGCTGTCCCCGCCGCCTTGTCACCCATCACTCCTGACGGACAGGACGCTCTGAAGGTGACAGACCCCGCCGATCTGGGCGAGGCTGTGGACGTGACCCTGTACTTGCGCATCATTGGCTCACTGATGTACTTGGCCACGACCACGCGTCCCGACATTGCGTTCGCTATCAACCTACTCGCACAGTTCAGTCAGTCACCTCGGGCTCGCGCTCTGCACGCAGCTTTGCGAGTTGTTCGGTATGTGGTCTCCACACCGTATCACGGTCTCTGCTTTCGGAGACAGTGCTCGGTTGTGGTAGATGGCTAAACCGACAGCGACTGGGCGTGGAGTCCTGATGGACGCAGCCGCACAGGTTACGTGTTCCTGCTTGGCGGCACCGCTGTGTCTTGGCGCAGCGGCAAGCAGGGGTGCATTGCTCGCAGCTCCTCAGAGGCTGAGTATGTTGCTCTGGGCGCTGGAGCCGCTGAGGCGGTGTGGCTGCAGCAGCTGTTTCAGTGTTTGGGTCAGTCGGTGCCTACCATCATCCTCCGCTGCGACAACCAGAGTGCTCCCGCGATCGTTGAGAACTCTGGTGTGTTCCACGCACGCACGAAGCACATCGCTGTCGATTATCATTTCGTGCGCGATCTGGTGGAGCGGCAGTTCATCTCCATCGTCTGGGTGGGCACAGACTTGCAGCGCGCTGACTTTCTGACCAAGGCACTGGCTCGTGGGAAGTTCCTCGGGGCTGTTCGTTCCGTCGGGTTGCGACCCCTGTCTGAGAGTGGGAAACTGTCCGGGTCTCTGTTGAGCACTCTGTGTTGCACCAGCACGCGTTCTGCACGTGTATGGACATGCGTACCATCGGGTCATGGGGGAGTTTTGTGATGCTGTCAGTCATACACAGTTGTACAGTTGGTTGTGACCACTCGGCCGTGTCCATGCTCGTGCAGATCCCTGAGGCGGACCCAGCTAGAGACGGAGTCCCCTGAAGTGGTGCTCCACCCGCTCGAGGTAGCCTGGTAGCCTATCTGGTGTACCAGAGGGTTGCCACGACCTACAGACTGCGTTTGGAGACCTTCAGGATTTTCTCGGTGGACAGCCCTGCCAGGCTGATTTGCATGTTTGTTTTCTTACACTCTCCGGCTGCTGCCGGACATAGGCGTGTGACCAGTCTTTTTGTCCGTCTTTTTGTCTTGCATCCGTAGGATCAGACGGCGCTCCGTTTGGACGCCTATGCGCAGAGTTATGGCCAAAACAGTGGTTTTGGGCCGGTTCAGGACCGACAGGTGCCGCCGCGTGGGCCACCCGTTGTGAGCCGCAGCGGCTATTCATGTTGTGGACCTGTCATTTGTCAACTCTCTCTGCACATTCACTAAAATGCAGCTTCTGAGACTTGTCTTGTCTCTCCTAGCCTGACCCTTGCTGTTCTCGCACCCGCTTGCATCCTAGTGCGTTAAGCTAACCGGTCTGTGCCGCCACGTCAGCAGCAGCATTGCTAGGAAGCTGTGGTGAAGATTCTCAGGTGGAAGCCACACAAACCAACAGGCCGGTTAGTTAATGTCTGCCGAGCTGATTTGACAGTTTGGCCTGAAGGTCAGTACAGTTTCATGTACCGACTCAGTGGTGCAATTTTCCCACAGCGAGCACAAGATTGTGAAAAATTTCATGTTAAACAGTCTTTCTCTGCAGGAGAAGTTCAGCCTTACAATTTCCATTCTCAATGCTATGCAGACTGCCACTGTGACCCCACCATCAGGAAAGGGCAATGGCTACAGAACAAGCCCCAGCAACATGCGTGCCTCTCCTGTTGAAGCCTCCATGGCCAAGGTAGAATTCTTACACAACCCTTGTTTCTCATTCCCTCTGCTTCATCACCGGCATGCTGCGTCCATCAACAACAGCTGCACTTAACTTGGATAGATGACACTATCGGTTTGTTCCGTAAATGCAGAGCATCTTAGTCTGTCTTCTGTTGCTGGGCACCAAACATTTCAGAGACAAACAGAGGCACTGTCCTACAACTAACAAAGCCCTTCGAGTACCATACGTATGGGTTCAATTCAACGCATGTCATGTGATGAAAACGGACGCAGACACGTGGGCTAGTAGCCGCCGCGACCACCTTGCTGGTGCTGGTGTTGTTGCGCGGAGGAGATCATCCGAAGCTCATACTCTCCAGCCATTGTGATGTAGCGCACCCACGGGAGGGCCTGGTAGCCGCTCTTTTCAATGATCTTGAGATACCTCACCTGCCACGAGTGCACACACAAAGAGGCGCAAAGGAGAGACACAAGAGACCTGTTAGCAGTCACAGGTGGCTGGGACAAGGGACAGATCAATCACACCACGAGACAGGAGGACTGGTCGTGCAAAGCTTCTGTTGCTTTTTACCGAGATGATTCCCAGGGAAAGAAAGAACAGTGGTTGACCATGAACGAATGCAAGGAGCACACACAAGGATGCAAAATGGAGAAATAAATGGTGTGTCAGCAGTCAGTTCTAGCTGAGAGACAGGGGGGTAGAGAAATCACAGGCGAGGAGTGCTAGTGGTGCTCATCTGCTGACTAATTCCACCGGAAAAGTTGACAGGGGGAAACGGAAGGAAGAAAAAAGAACAGATATGGAGCCAGTGCACGGAGAACATCCCTCCCCCCTTCCCCCCTCTCCCCTCTTCCCACCCCATGCCATGAGCATTTGACATTTGGCAACTCAAAATCTCCGCCCAGGTCCAAGCCCTCCATCCAACGCTATTACAATCCATGTGGCAGAGAGAGAGCTCACCTGAATGCCCGACACGGTGAAGTAGGGGATCTCAAACTTCACTCTGATTGGCGGGTGCTTCTCTGGCACCTCGTCGTCCGCCGCCACACTTGGCAGACCAAACTTTGCGCGCAGCAGATACTCCTGCACACATTTTTTTCATTTTTTGGGTGTTGGTGTGGATGCGCACACTCGGGTGAACTTACTCAACCAAACGAACGCACGCAAGGAACACAACTTGAAAAGAAAACAGACACGGGCAACATGCAAAGAAAGCCTCAATCACACAAGTCGCCTCACCTGACGAAGACGGCGATGCACAAACCAGGATGAGTTCATGAGTGCACTGTCAGTGCATATGAATCACAGCATCCGGCCGGCCGGCAGCATGCTGATTCGGACATCTGCGTCCTCATCAGCACACACAGAGCGGCTGCTTTCCGTCCAAATACACCATCCAGTCATCCATTCCCAAGCTATAAGGCTCTATTCCCAAAGCCCTCTTCCCTCATCACCTCCAATTCTGCCACTGCGCACACCCTGCCGACCTCACCTTTCCTCCGGGAAATGATTTTATTTTCCACAGCAGCGCCTCCCTCTCTGGCGCGTAGGTGGCGGTACCCATGCTGGTGCGTGTGGCGGGCGTGATGGCATCGGGCGGCAGAGGCAGCTCGATTTCAACGCTGGTGGCGGTGCTGCGCTCCTTGAACTGCGAGCGCGCCTTCACCATGTACTCCACGCGCGAGCGTGAGAACCGCTCCACCATGCACTCCACCCAGATCAGCGGCTTCACCTGCAACCCCGGGCCAAGCATTGGCAGGTGGCCAGAGCCAGAGGCAGATTGTCGGCGCGCGGTCATACCTACAGCATGCATTCTTCCATCTGTAGTCTCTGTGATCTGATGTTTTCCACAGCAGTTCATATCTGCATGACACCGAGGCCGATCTTCATTCTCCACGTCATGTCATGTCATGTCATGTCATGTCATGTCATGTCATGTCATGTCATGTCATGTCATGTCATGTCATGTCATGTCATGTCATGTCATGTCATGTCATGTCATGTCATGTCATGTCATGTCATGTCA
>SZWC01012796.1:26619-37095 GCA_023375785.1 Penium margaritaceum | reverse complement strand
TTGAAACCAAGAATCCACACAGTATCCCATCCGGATCCTGTTTACACAGCCGTTGTAATGGACAATTTCTCGTGGTAGTTGACGCAGAGGTGCAGGGGGATCTGGTGGTTTTACGGTTGCTGTTGCAATGGCCATAAAACACCCACTGACCTCGGTAGTTGCTTTAATTTCCACAGGCTATCGGCTTAGTGGATCGGCCACATTGATGCGTCCTGGCCGATATTCCCATGTGAACGAGAATCGACTCAGGTATTCGCTCCAACGTGCCTGTCGTCTCGACAGGTTCGGTTGCGTTTGGAAAAACACCAATGGATTATGGCTGGTCACGACCGTCACACCCCCTTCAGCACCCTCAAGGTAACAATGCCACATCTTGAAAGCGTGTACTACCGCAAGGAGCTCTTGATCCCCAGTCGTGTACCACGTTTCCACGGGTATGAGCTTCCGGTTCTCGTACGCAACTGGGTGACCGTTCTGCATGAGGACGGCTCCAAGTCCAACTACCGACGCATCACATTGAACCTCCCACGGTTGTGATGGATCCGGAAGAGCTAGGACAGGTGCCGTGGAGAGAAGCTCTTTGACTTTGAGAAAAGCGTTCTCGCAATCAGATGTCCATTCCCAACGCACGTCTTTTCGCGTGAGCCTGGTTAGCGGTGCTACCAGGGTCGAATACCCTTGCATAAACTGTCGAAAGTAGTTTGCAAGGCCGAGGAAAGAGCGAATCTGCCCAATATCTTCGGGGCGTGGCCAGTCCACAACGGCTTGGACTTTTTGTGGGTCGACGCGGATGCCGTCCTTGCCGACGATGTGTCCAAGGTATTCGAGCTCATCTTGTGCAAACTTGCACTTGCTCACTATCGCATAGAACTTCTGTTCCCGAAGGATTGCGAGAACTTTACGCAGATGTTCTATGTGCTCGTCCATTGATTTGGAGAAAACCAGGATGTCATCCAGGTAGACCAAGACAAACTGTCCGAGTTGCTTGGCAAACGTTCGGTTCATTTCTCCTTGGAAGATTCCCGGGGCATTTGTAAGCCCGAAGCATAACACTCGGAACTGATAGTGTCCCATGTGCGTTCGAAACGCGGTTTTGGGCACATCATCTTCCGTGATGCGGATTTGATGGTACCCTTGAGACAAATCCAAGGACGAAAATAGTTTTGCGCCTTGGAGTTGGTCAAAAAGGTCCTCAATCCGCGGTAAGGGGAATCAATTTTTCACCGTCAGCTTGTTCAACGCCCGGTAATCTACGCACATGTGTAAACCACCATCCTTTTTGTTCACGAAAAGGATCGGCGCACCGTACAGCGAGCTACTTGGCTCGATCCATCCTTTTGCAAGGTACTCTTTGATTTGGCGTTCGGCCTCTCGCCTTTCTTCAGGACTAAGGCGATACATGGGCCTGAACGGAGGAGTCGCCTCCGGTTGCAGCGGAATCGTGTGGCCCATGTGTCTTTCTTGTGGAAGCCCAGCCGGTGGGTCTTGGAATACATCCGAGAACTCCGCCAATAGAGATCTAATCTCTTGTGGCGTGTCTTCCGTGACGTCGTCCTCCACTTTCTGCAGCTGAGCCAAGAAGTATCGACAACCTTGTCGAATACGTCTCTTGACCTGCATTGCAGACAAGCTGGCATGGAGTTTGAGTCGGGTCGGCGATAATTCCGTACTCAGAATCAACGTAAAGCGGCGTTGTCCTCTTCGCAGGATCAAACGCTTTGATTCAAAGCACATTAGAGCCTTGTTGTCATGGAGCCAGGGATCGCCTAGCACCATGTCAAACGGGTCAAGAAGGTTGAGTACCTTCAACGTGACACTCTGTGTATACCCTTGAATACAAATTTTTGCTTTACAAGTACCAATGACGGGTACCGTATGGTTGTCACCGACAACAACTGCGTCATTCGATGGCTCGTACTTTAGGCCAACCTGACGGGTAAAGCCAAGGCTAACAAAAGAGTCGTCCCCTCCAGTGTCAGCAAGTACGTTCACGGGAGCACCAGCTAGGTGTCCTTTGAAGTGCATCGTCATGTTGCCTCCACTCTTCCGAGTGAACAGACTCGACGACGGTAAGCCGAGTTTGTGATAAACACGGAATCTGTACGACTGGCGTCGCAACTCCCATGATTCACCCACTCGAGTCCACATCTTGTGGGCACGTGTGAATTCGGCCAGCACCTTCCAGTCTTTAAATTTCACTGGGTCGGAATCGTCGACTAAAGGTACTGCGAATGTGATTGAGCTCATTGCTTTGAAGGCGTTTGCGTCAATCACTGCGTTACACAACTCTTGCACAGTGGTTGGTGTCGCCACCACTAAGCAGGTTCGGTCATGCATCTCATCTAGTGATTTAGTGGGCAATGTCGATCAGCAAGTGCAGAATGAGGTTCCATGAGAGGGGAGAAGACAACAGAGAAATTTGAACTCGTCAAAAACTCAAATTGTTTAACATCCTCGTCAGAAAACATGAACTCACACTCGTGATCCAGTTTTACCCCTGAGTGGTCCCCACTGACGTCACTCAGGGGTGGGGAAAACCCGCCCCATGGCCCTGACCGTTACCACGGCCGGGCCCATTGCCGCGACCGCGACCCTGTCCACGGCCTTGTCCGCGGCCTCCTCCTGCACCATCCCCAGGAGGTGCTGCTGCTACAGCTAGCGCTGCGACCTCTTGACCACCAGCAACCTCAGGGCACTGAGCCCTAAAATGGCCTGGCTGCATGCAGTTGTGGCAGAGCCCTTCGCGGAAGGCTGCGTTGCGATGCTCACGCGCCGCCTGCAGCTCGTCATTCTCGCGGCTGCGCTTGTTGTTGGGACCCTTGTGTCCACCAGCCTTCTTGGCTGGAGGGTTTGTAGGCTGCTTGCCCTTGGCCCCACCTCGCTGTCCGGCTGACCCACCAGCCCCAACAGCTTCCACGCGTATGTCGCGCCCTTGATGTGCACGCGCGTTCGGCCGTGCATCAGAGTAGTGTTTCGGGTTCGCCGAATACACTTCGCTCATGTAGTCGCGCAACGCCCTCCAGCTTGTCCAAGCTTGGCCAGTGGCTGTCGTGGTGGTCTTGTCCTTCAGCTTCTCGCTGGTGAGACCATCACGCAAGTACTCCAGCAGCATGCACTCCGGGTACTTGAACGTCTCAGTTCCATCGCCCTCGGTGAAGCTTTCGGCTTCCTCCACGAGTACGGTGAACTCGCTCAAGTAGGATTCAAGCGAGCTGCCCAACTGCCTGACGTCCTTGAGCTTGTGGAAGGCTCCCTGCGCCTCCTCACGTTGGGTGCACTTCTTGTACATGATCGCGCAGAAAGTCTCCCACAGCATGGGCTGCCACTCGAGGTGCGGCTGCTGTGCAGTCCACTCCTTGACCACGTACTTGAAGAGTTTGTCTTCAAGCCGCGTCGTGGCAAGGTCGCCCCACTGGCTGAGTGGAGCCTTGTGAACACGTAGAACGTGCTCCATGCGGTTCAGCCAGTCGGTCAACTGCACGCCCTTCCGGAAGATCTCCACACTGTGAAGGAAGGACGTGTTCATGACCGACCCCGAAGTCGTCGAGGTAGGCAAGTCGTCGCTGCCACCAGCAGTGGCATCCACAGCTGCGGCACGCGGCGCTTGCTGCTGCATCCGCACCTGGGTCACGCTCTGCAACGCCTTGTCGAGGTCGTTGCATCGGCGGCTTGCCTCATGGGCGGCCAGGCGCTACAGCTGGCGATCACGGTCAAGGTCCGTGATGCTCTGCCCGACGTGGGCCAGCAGGTTGGCGAACGCGAACTTGAGCTCTGATGTCGTCAGAGCATCGGCGATAGCCTCCAGGGCCTCGCGTTGTCCGTGCACCCTTACCCATTGCAAGAGGGTACGGTTCGCGTACACGCCTCCAAGGAGTCCCACCTTTCGGAGGAGGCTGTCGTCGGCGATGACGCTCGAGTGGGCGCTACCTTGCCCCATTGCGGCCGCATTGTAGTAAGGAGGGTCCGCCCCCATTCCTCCGAGTGGTGCCGCATCTCCACCACCGGTGGTGATCTTGAGGCGGCCTGCGGCCTCGGCAGCGAACTCCGCGAGCCTACGACGGTCATCGCGAATTGCCTTTGCGGCGACGTCGTCCAGCGCGTTCTCGCGGGAACTTCCCGTGTGGCTGCTTTCAACGCCCTTGCTGCTCTTGGCAGTCTCGCTGCCGTCGGCAGCTTCAGGCGATGCGGCGGGCATCTTGCCCTTCTTGAGCAATCGGCTCGAGTTCGTCGCACGACGATGGCGATGGTCGCGATTCTCGTCGCCTTCGCCATCGTCGACGTTGTGCTCTTCGTCGGGGTATCCCCCCGGGAGATCCTCCTCCATGGCATCGTCCGTCGCGTGGGGGTCGCCCACGTGCACGTCGACGTGCTCGTCAAGCACCCTTTTTGCCTCCGCACGTTGCTCGGTATCGCCGAGGTTGGCGTCGGTTGCCTTCGGCGGTAGGGTTGCCCTTGGCGGTACGGTTGCCTTTGGGTTGGCAACCGTGCTCGCGGCGGCGGCTCCCAAAACTTGGAATCCGCCGAGATCTCGTGGTGAGGCCGTCACCACCTTGCCCTTGTTAGTCCTAGACGTTCCGGCACTTGCCATCCCGTCACTCGTGCAACTAGCACGTGAAGGTTGTTGTGAGGATCACCCCACAACGAGGAGGAATCGCCTCCTAAGACGTTGCTCTCACGATCGGTGAGGCAATTTCAATTTATATTTCTACTTTCCTAGGCCGCCACGTCGGCACAAGGTTGTGGATTTTGGAACTAGACTTCCTAAGCCGTGACTCACGGCGATTGGCAAGCACTAGTACCTAGGAAAACAGAAAATTACAATACAAAGAATTGACAAAAAGTGTGAGTACCGCTCACAAAGCTAGGAAAAACAATAGGAGAGGAATTACACAATTCCTAGCAATTCCTCCAATCCTTCTTCTAGCTTCTTGTCTTCTTTGTGTCTTCTTGTCTTCCTTGGCCTCCTCTTGAGTCTTCTTTGCGCGTCTTGCGCCCTTTGGCGGCGTCCTTCTTGAGCCGGTGGCGTTGTGGGAGCCGCCAAAAGTCCCAAAGTTGTCACCCTGCTTCTTTTTAGGGTGCTCTCAAGTCGTGAGAGTCCCTAAGCTTGGGGAGGGACGCTGTCCCAATTTTTGGATGAAGGAGGTTTGAAGGAGCCTTGAAAATGAGGAGGATTTTGTGGTTGTAGAGGTGGGAACTCCCCAACCCGCCCCACAAAAATCCTCCTAGCCCCCTGGAAGTGTGGAGAGGCTGGAAGAAAGTTTCTCCACGAAGTAGAGCTTTTTTCAAGCTCTCTAACGCAATTTCCGGCGCTTCAATCTGTGAAGTGTGGTTGCCTTAGTCTGTTCTGCCGTTTATGCTGCTGCTTGTAGCTGCCGGCGGTGTTTTATCTATGTCGTAGCCGCCGTTTCCGTCGAACCCTTGGTTGCGAGGGTCGTCTGGCTCTGAGAACCACTGTAACGGGCCGAGTCTCCAGCTCCTGCTCTGAAGTCGTCGTCGGAGTTTGCAGAATGGCGTTCTCAGTCCGCGTCATGGGTTTACCCTCTTCGCAAGACTGAGGGGCAATCGTCATCAACGACCCAGAGCAGGGAGACTCGAATATTTCGAGTCTCCGGAGGCCCATTTCCATTTTTAACCAAACCCCTGGTTTTGGGACCCAAACCGGGGGTTTTTACATCGATCTCGTGTGTTCGCACAAGTTATTCTGTTTGTTTTATGTCGAAGTTCGTCGTAAACAAACTTCGAGTTTCGTTTTGTCGTNGCGTTCTCAGTCCGCGTCATGGGTTTACCCTCTTCGCAAGACTGAGGGGCAATCGTCATCAACGACCCAGAGCAGGGAGACTCGAATATTTCGAGTCTCCGGAGGCCCATTTCCATTTTTAACCAAACCCCTGGTTTTGGGACCCAAACCGGGGGTTTTTACATCGATCTCGTGTGTTCGCACAAGTTATTCTGTTTGTTTTATGTCGAAGTTCGTCGTAAACAAACTTCGAGTTTCGTTTTGTCGTCTTGGCGCGAAATCGTCGCGTGCGAGGCACGCTGGCGATTTCGCCCCAGCAAATTAGACCTCACCCTCGCTCCCCCTATCCCTCGCCCTCTCTTGCTTGTTTACAAGGAGGGCGAGGGGGGGCGAGGGCACGAGGCCACGAGGCCTCACCCTCGAGGCCCTCGTTGCCTCTCAGCCGCCGATCGGGCTGAGGCCGCGATCGGCGGCTCGTGGCTGGCCGGCCGGTGGCCGGCCGGTCACTTGGCCGGCCGCCGGCCGTCCAGCTAGCCGGCAGCGAGCTGGCCGGCGGCCAGCAAAGTGCTGGCCACCGGCCAGCCCTCGCTGACGCGAGGGATGGTGCGCAACCACCCCTCGCTTCAGCGAGGTGGGAGGGCCGAACCGGCCCTCCCGCTACAGTAGGAGTCTTTTCGGCGGACTGGCAATGACCACGATTTGCATGTTTTTGCATTGCGTGTCCACCGTTTGACGATGGATGCATGCATGTGACCAGTCTTAGCGTCCGTCTTGTGATCTTGCATGTCTCGGTGCAGACGGCGTATCATTCTAACATGTGTGCACAGAGTTATGGCCAAAACAGTGGTTTTGGGCCGGTTTTAGGATAGCTCTTGGACCACCGCGTGCGACACCCGCTGTGCGCCACGGCAGGTATTTATGCCATGGACCTGTCATTTGTCATTTCTCTCTGCAAATGCTATTGAAGCATTCAAACACTTTGTCTTGTGTCCCCTAGCCAAACTCTTGCCATTGCGTGTACGACTAGTGACTGTCATCACCGTCTGATCAGGCACTGACGCCTAGTCAACGGGAGTGTTGCTAGGAAGCTTCCTTGCATATTCTCTTGGTATCAAAGTAGTGAGACAGTTCTCACTGAGCTGCGCAGCAAAGACGCAACAGAGCAACAGCAGTGAGAGTCACCGCTGTAGTAGATCCACTAGGGCCTGTCGAAGACAGCCGGTCGCCGTCGACGCAGCCCACACCCATCACGTGAGACCGTAGCAACCGCGTTGCTACCGTAACAGTAGCAGCATAGCAGCAGAGCAGCAGCAGTAGCAGCGGCAGCAGCAGCATTGTAGCAACAGCTACAACAACGCGTGGCGGCTCCAGCGAGTGCAGGCGCCGTCCTCAGCCGCAGCGGCGGCCGCGGCAACAGCAGTGCAGCGGTAGAAGCGGCAGCAGCAGCAGAGCAGCAGCACCGGTGGCAACAGCAGCACAGCAGCGGTAGTGGCAGCCGCGGCGGCAGCAACAGAGCAGCAACAACTGTAGCAACAGCAACGCAGCGGCGGCAACAGCAACAGCAACGCAGCGGCGGCAGCAGCAACAGCGCGCGGCGGCGGCAGCGAGCAGCAGCCGCAGCACGCAGCAGCAGTAGTGGCATTGCGCAGCCGCTGCTGCCACTGCTACGCACGCAGCCACATAGCTACTACAGCAGCTGACAACACATTTACCGTAGTAGCTAAGCGGAAGCTGCTGCGTAGCTTCCGTGCCGCTTCTGCGCAGCCATTACGGAGCGGCTGCACGCTCGCGTAGAACCGCGAGAGAGAAGAAAAGAAAGGGGGGGAGTCGAGCTGACGTTAGCATTTTTTCTTGGTGATGTCATCAGGACGTGCTGACGTCAGCAACCACCTGCTGACGTCAGCACCATACTTAGTCAAATTTTTGGTTGGACAGTAAAAAATTGCCAGCATCTCAACTCCTCGAGAAAGGCTAATTTTTTTGCAATCCGAGAAACCTGACCTGTCGCCCCATACTGGGAGGCGACATGAACTCGTCTAACAACAAGGGGAAGGGGACAGGTGATCCCTCCTCTTCTTCTGGGGTCCTCAGCCCACGCTGGCAGGCCATTGAGGACCTGCGGAGCCAGCAGGATGAGATGTGTCGCCTATAGCGGGAGGAGACTGATGCCATCCGCACGCTCACTGAGCTTCTACGTGCCCAGTCCACGGTCCCACGGCAGGTTTCCGAGGGAGCTGCCAGCGTCACGGTCTCTACACAACAGTTGGCTCAGGCACTCGCGACAGGAGCTAAACCTGACCCACCACCTCCTGACCTCCTGGATGATGATCCATTCATGCCAGGCATGACAGGCGACTCCCCAGATCATGAGATTCAAGTTCTTCAGGAGCGCCTCCGTCAGCTGTAGACGGGCACGAGATCTCCTCGGTTTCCTCTGATACGATCGTCACCAGACTATCCCGGTGACTATCCCCTTCCAGGAGTCTTCCCCGTCCCTCGTCCTCCTCGGCGTGCGGTTGCTCTTCCTACGGAGCGGCAACCCAAGGACTTCGAGACACCACCTCCACGGTACATTAGTGAGGACGGATCTGACTGCTGGGAGATCCTCTTTCAGGTTTGGGCTACTTCATAGGGAGTGTGGCCCTACTACCACAGTCCGTATCAGCCTACAGACCCAGCACAGGTGCTAACAGCAGCCAGAGCGATGCACGGACTCCTCTATGCCATGCCACGCAAGACCGTCGTCGATTTCCGCCCCTTCCTTGGCGAGGACGGCACAGGCACCGGCGCCGATCCACGCGGAGGTTGGGATCTGGCCTTATTCCTGTTGGCCGCAGAGACGCACGCCACTCGTGCAGCACACATTTGTGCCTTCCACTCTCTCCGTCAAGGACCTGCAGAGCGTGTAGCCGATTACTTGCGACGCGCCATGCGCATCTACACGCGCCTTGGGACCTCCGGAGGCACACAGCTGTGGGCGCTCCGTACGATGGTGCTCGGAGTTCGCCTTGAGTACACTGACATCTTCACACGATACAGTGACACTGTCCTCGAGCCCTTTTCAGCCACTCTACAGCTTCTCCCCTGGGCGCATCAGCTCTTCCTCCAGGTGACTTCAGCCCGCGAGGCAGCCGTGGCCCATCAGGAGACTTCTCATGCTGCAGTAGTTATCACATCACCACCATCTTCCCTCCTGCAGTCTCCTTCTTCATCTTCCATCACGTCCTCATCTTCCTCCTCCTCTTTGGCCCCGTCCACACCCACTCAAACACAGGGTGTTGTTGCAGCAGCTCAGGGGAAGAAGAAGAAGGGGAAGCATGGATCAGGTCAGCAGCAGTCACAGCAACAGTCGTCATCTAGTGGTAGCAGTGGACGTTCTGTTCACTGCTACAACTGTGGAGGCGCCCATCGCTACACCGAGTGCTAGCAGCCGCTCGACTGGGCGTGGACAACTTGTGGGCTCCAGGCTGCACACGCCCTCCGTTCCACGTCGAGCACGTCATCCTCGCCATCCTCCGGACGCGTGGCGGCCACGACTGCAGCTGTTCCCACTTCCTCACCGGCGAGTAGCAGTGATCCGGACCCACGCGACCGCACCATCGCTGAGCTCTGACACCTTCTGGCACTTCGCTTTTAGGGAGGTGCGAGTGTGCTATCATCGTCGGGTGGTCCACAGGTGTTTTATAGTGACGTCCACCAGTCGTGACTCCGGTGGTACAGTGACGCCCTTAAGCCTCTCAATTTGGTCCACCTAGAACTCATTTGCCCGATTCACCAAACACTCCTACTTCCTCACTATCATTGATGACTCCACCCACTTTGGAACTGGACTCCCGCTTGCCTCCAAATCCGATGGACAGGACGCCTTCCTCACATGGGCAAACCATGCCTTTGGCCGCTTTGGCCGCGACATTCTCCATCTTCGCGCCAACCGTGGATGCAATTCCTCTCCAGTCTCCTCTCCGATTTCTATGACCACCACAACATTGACCATCAACTCACTCTTCCGAAGTCACCTGAACAAAATGGTGTTGTTGAACATCGCAACAGCGTCCTCCTCACCATCATGCTTCTGCACCAAAGTCCTATTGGACGTACGCTCTCCATTACACTTCCAGCGTCCACAACCTCTATCCCACCACCATTCTCCTGGATGTTAATTCATGGGAGGTGTGGTTTGGTAAGAGACCGAACGTCTCTAATATTTGTGTATGGGGTTCTATAGTGTTCTTCCTCCTCAACAAGTACCAATGCTTGTAGCAACACACTTCCAAGATTGACCCACGTGTCGCCCCTCACATGTTTGTGGACTTTGCTCCAAAGTCGACTGGCTACGTGTTCTTCGACCCCACCATGGGCCATGAGATGCAAAGCATTGACGCCGCCTTCAACGAAATCCTCCCCTTCCACACCGCTACCTCCCACTCCACACCCACTCTTGAGTGGGCCCACTTCGACGTCTTTCCCTCCCTGCCGCCTCTCCCGACCCCATCCTCCATGACTCCTCCGAGCCCTTCCCCCACTTCCTCCCTTGCCGGTTCCCCCCCTCCTCCTCCCTCCACCTCACCTCAATCCTCTCCTATCGGATTCTCCCTTCTTCCTCCCTACCCTCATCCCTCTTTACCTCCCGACTCTCCTCCTTTGTTCGCGGTTCCTCCCCCTCCCTCTCCCACTCCCCCTCCCCCTCCAACTTTCCCTCCTGCACCCCTTCGCTCGGCCCCTTCTTCCTCCCCCCCCCC
>SZWC01012796.1:1457-13441 GCA_023375785.1 Penium margaritaceum | reverse complement strand
ACAATAGAAGGAGTGTATGGATGGGTACTCTAAACTCCCCTTTCAGAGAGTACACTCAAAGTATGAACTAAAAAACCAATGTATGAAATGGCCTCCACTAGCCATATCTCACAAAATGGACGAAGGATCAGTAAGGCTTGTGGTGAAAAAAGCTAAAGGTGAAGTTATACCATGAGATCCGGTGAAATCTCCTTAGAGTTGAGACATCCTCATGGTTGAACTACAGGCTAGTGTAAAACTCAAGTGGATTGGAGGCCTCCATGAAGAGGAGGCTTCCACAGAGAGGCAATGTCCTCAAACCAGGGTTTCTGACATCAACGGGTTTTGTTTCATCCGAGTGGTGCTCCAGGATGCAAGAGTTTGAGCTACAATTATTGGGGACTCTCACCAGTTTGTGAGAGGCCATATGATCTAGGGATCCCAGGCATGGTAATGGCTGGCCCCTACAAAGCCATATCGCCAGTTGATGTGCAAGGATGATGGCCACGGTAAACCTTCATTGTGCACTAGTGGAAGATTCTACAACTACTGCCAAGATAGTTTACTAGCGGAGGCCACGAGCATCAAAGGAGGCGGATATCTCCAGTCCAGAATCTACTGAACATCAACATCTTCAGACCAGAAGCCTCTCTATCTGATCCACATGTTAGCCTTCATGCCTTAGCATCGCAGGGCCTTTGACTAAGATGTTTCTAGAGGTCCTTCCAAGGTCCTTGTAAGTCTGAGAAGGCCTGCCAGCCTGGGAGGAGGTTTTGCTTGCATCCTGAAGGCATCCTATCTCTGAAGATGGTGGTTGTAACAAGACAACCACCACTTTCTTGGACTGTCTTGACGACCTAGCAAGGAATTTCATCCCAGTTTGGGTTCAGGGCACGTGTCATAACAAAGAGCTAAGATGTGTGTAGTCATTTTTTCTTGTAAAACTCTTTCTCTTGCACCTTTGGCTTTTAACATATTTAACTCCAAATCCTTTTCCACTGCTGGCCTTCCACCAAATATATGAGGCATGCTTGGTAGGGTACAAGAAGGTCCTAGGGCAACAAGGCGTCCTTTCGCTGTGATTTGTGCTGACGGTTCCATAGTGAGACTTTCACATGTGCCTATGTGTTTCCCAAAAGCAAAAATGAAGACGGTACCAGAAGTTATACATAATTGAATTTGTGATATGTTTTCTTGTCTGTAGACATGTGTACTCGTTTGGAATACCCTGGATATGGTCTCTCATATGATCAATAGTACACTTTTCCCTAGGTAGGGAGAAGCTCCCCCAATGCATGACACTACATTGGCAACGTGTAAAGTGGATTTTTTAGATGGAAGCAAAACAAAATACTCAGATTTATATGGTTCTAGTCTAAATTTTTTCTTCGGGTTATTGCATATAAGAACCATTGACCAAAAAAAAATAGCAACAGATGGATTCTATATGACTGGTCCCGTACTTGTCATCGTGTCCTCTATCTCCAATTCAATTGAGTATCTAAAGGGAGATTAGTGGAATTGCATCTCGAAGGGAACTGATGTTTATTAGATTCATACATAACTGGTTTTATAAACATATTCATTGGTATGCTCTCAAAACACTTATGTGATACATTGTTACATGAAGGATGAGAGGGGGGGTCAACATTGCCCTTCTCCCAAATCAAAAGGATCAAATTCATCTGTATTTGCGTTTTGGAACAAAAGAAACATCCACTCACTTTCACAAAGATGGCAATCCATCACCCAAATTGTCGTTGTTATAATTCGTTTAGAAAGAACAAAAGAAACGTCATGTTGACACCGCATGCCATAGGATGTCAACATGGCAGTTTTTATACAAGGATCACCATTCCATTAATTAATGATCTTGTGATGCTTGAGCAAGAGGTTTGAAGGAATTTTTAGACTCATTATATGTTGACAGGGGATCTGCGGTGCCACACCTCTGTGTGGCCAGATATGTGTCTACACAAGACTATATCCTTATGATTCTAGAAGTAGTCTATGGTAGGATCTACGAAGGGTTTTCATGTAGAAATGGGGGTTGCGCGTTGGGTTTTATGAGATGAAAAGGTACTAGGCTCAGTACTAATCAAGCAATGATCCCTATGTCTTTCTTTTTTCAACATGTAAACCCCCCATTATGATATATGGTCTTTTGCACTGGCTCCATCCACGTAAAACAAAGAAGATCTTTAATCCTAATCGGGGTCTTGTGCCCCCCCCCCCTTCCTCCTTACCACAACGGGTAAGAAAGGACAATGATAGAGAGTGAGCGAGAGAGAGCAAGAGGAAACAAGACGCTAGTACAAAATCATCTAGAGTCAGCCACAAGCAACATTTCGTGTCCTTCTGTAGAAATATGAATTGAAGTTTGTTCAGCACAGACTTCTACTTTTACATTCTACAATCATAAAACTTGTACAAACTCATGGGTTCTACACAAGGTTGTAGTATTTCTACACAAGGTTGTGGGTGACAAGTAACCCCTTGAGCGACATGGAGGAAAAAATCCATCGAGCGGGCTCTAGATGACCTTGTGACCTTTGTGACCTTTCATGGTGAAGTTGTGTATGAGCTAGAGATAGTGACCACTACTATGGTATCAAGGGTAGTACAATGCCTACAACTTGTTTCTTGTCATTTACAGCACCTATCATGAGGACAAAACGCTACTGGCGGAACCACCAAGAAAAAAATAATGGATATGATATGAAAACATTGCCTTTTCAGCATAGTATGTTTGAATAGAAAGCTCTTGAAGCTTTCTAGTTTTATCCCCAACATTCTCCAAGAAAATCCCTTCCACATGGATGTTACCTGAATTCTAGATATTACCATCTTCAGAGCCCTTGGCCTTCTCTTGATTCTAATTCAATGTATTTGACCTTTGGACCAGGCATTGGTGGGGGAGGGATCCCCAAGATTAGATGGATCCAAGGCCATCAATGAGAAGAGAGGTACCACATGAAAAAAATTTAGCCTCTCCATTGCCGGGAAAAGGGTGGACCCTACCAAGGAGGCATAAGGAGCATACAGAAAACAAAAGGGAAGAAGAAAGAGGCCAAGATAAGGCTAAGGAATATAGAGAAGAAAAGGAAGGAAGGGAGGAGCATAGATTCTAAGATATACTCCTCCTCACCATCCTCGGTTGTTGAGAAACACTTAACAAACTTCTAATACTTCTATCTACCTTATAATGTACCTCTAGCTCCTAGAAAAAACTTCATGCCATGCGTCACGTCTCAAAAACACTAGCTTTAGAAAAAAGGGCAAATGTGCGGACCATGGTGCCGTTGAAAGTAGTGTATGCATATTGAGTGGTTGTGCTGAGAATGACAACCTAGGAAAAAAAGACAATCATTTTTGTAGGAACGTGCTGTCCGCAGGGGTTTAAATATATTGGCCTTTAAATCTATAAGTGATCTGACCAACCGTAGGAGTGAAGACTTGATGTGGCAGACTGTCCTCGATGGAATGGAAGCCGGTGCACACATCCCACCATGGGTAGAACTGTGGGGTCATCTCGGTAGAGTTAGGGAACATTGATGGAAATGTGTGAAACAACTACATGGTGCCTTCAAGTGTCAACATTCGTGGACCATGCGGGAACCAAGACGCGCTTCATTGTTCAAGCCTTGCTCCCGAGGTCAGATCCAGTCATCTGTTTGTCTCTCTACTGGCCCAAAGTTGTGCGGAAGTAACTTCTTCAACTCTTGATGGATCAACATGCTTGTTTAGTCAATCTTCCAGGAATGTACATTTCAACTCAAAATCAGCATTCATACTACTCAACTGAGAGAGCATAAAGACATACCAAGGCCACTTTTTGGCTTAAACCACTCATAGCCATCTTCTTAAGGTGTGCATTGGAACCTACAACAAATCCCTCCCATGTGTTCCAACCTCCCCTCAATCCAAGATACATGAGCTTTACTGATCATTTGATGCTACGTTTTATATTTTCACCTTATGGAGCACACACTACCATTCCCATAATCCACCTTCGCTCATTCTATGGAGCACATACACTTCAATTGTCACCTTCTTGAGATGTCCACAACCTCGCCCCCTCAAGAACGAGCAATCTCACAATTGGGTACCTCCAGGAATCTGTGTCATTTTTTTCAAAGCTTCACATGTTGTTTCAAACCAAAGTGATTATAACAAATGCACATGGAAACTCTACGTTTGCCTTGTGCTTGTAAAAGTTTTCCCTCTCTGCCCTTTCCTTGTTCACAAAGAAAAAATCATTATAACACCTTCCATTTTGTTCCGTTTTGCACTTCTTGGGGAATTCACTTGTACAGCCTTGGTTCATTGTATGGACCCAATGGTCTTGGCATTTTCTGGCCCATTCACCTCATCATGGTGCAAGCTACTCAAAGAGTACTTTCTTTTTTCCCCAAAGAGAGCACCATTGGAACGTCGATGCTCTTCGCACCATTTTGGGAAGTATCCATCCACATCTTGTTTCAGTATCCTTTGCATGAATTCCAGGGAGTACAAGCCAATATGGCCTACCCACATAGTCTTTTCTTGACCCCACACCCTTTGCCGCATCCTCTCACGACAACCGATGATTTAGCATGTCTCCGTGTTCGTAGTGAGAAAGATCCAACCGACCCACAGGTTTTACTCTATTTAGTATTAAATCACACCCTCTCGAGAAGGCTTGACCTCGGTCTCCCTGTTTGCATCGCATTAGATTCACCTCTTCCTACACCCCTCCATACTGTTACGTACCAGACGTACACGAGTCCCTAATCTTTCCGCGTGGGCAATTTTGTCATTACACGCATAGCCCACCGCGACACAAGACTTCGACTTTCGCTCCGACGGTCGAGGGCTATTCAGCCAACTACCCTCGCCTTCCCAGTGCATTCTCGAACCTTCAGACAGCTTTGACCACTTTCCTAAAACTACAACAGAAGTATCGCGCCCTTTCGGTCGACTTCTCGACGCACCGAGACAAATCTGGATTTATAGAGATGCTTCGCACATCTTTGACCGTCGATCCTCGAGGCCCCCCGACTTCTCGACGGAGCTTCTTGAATTCAACCACTCACAACGTGCCTTCGCACGCGTCGCTTGACGTCCGACCCAATGACCCAGACTACATCTCATTTGTCACTCAACATTTTTATACATGTGTTCTGTCGTTCCGACACTTGTCATTGAAGTACAGTTACCGCTAACTACAAATTGCTCAAGTGTCCCAAATTCTCAAAGTGTCTTTGCCTCACAAATTCTACCTGTTCACCATCCACGCTCTGTTCGGTGTAACATTTGGTATCAGAGCGCTTCGGCCCTAGAGAGGCACCCGACTACTTTACCCATCCGGAGGACTACCTTGCACAAGCCGTCAGTGCATCTCGCATGTCAAGTCTTTGCAGACTTCACGACTACGATGTGAGGTGAGCAAGCGCACTCGACGACCAGCAGCGTGTCTTCGGCGATGACTTCGGCGATGGAGGAGCATAACGTGCCCATGCACGCGAACCCTGAAGAAGCCGCAAACGCGGGCGTAGCAGCCTATGTGGCAGCCGGCTCAACTCTGACGCTGTCAACGGCCACCCCAACCGTGCATCCAACGGCGGTGAACCCGCCGCCACTACAAGCAGCCTCGACGCCAACGACCGGGACGACAGGTGGCACTGGACGACAGGCGCGGATCAATGAGAAACTGGCAAACCGTATCTTCGCGCTTGAGGGGGTCAACAGCCATCTGCTCCAACAACTCAACGTCGCGCTGGAGGCTCTTCGCAACGCAAGTGCACGAGAAACTCCCAACTCTCCAGCGAGCCCAAAATTTGTCCGGCTCCATCTGAACCGTTCGATTGTGGAAACCCCAAAGGACCGACAGTTCGGATGTGGCTGACGAGTTTGGAGGTGTACTTTACCGCTGCTGGGGTCAATGACGATCACAAGAAAATTGACCTCATGGCCGCGCTTCTGCATGGCACGGCGCTAAGTTGGTGGTCTGATCTAAAGGTCATCCAACAGCAGCAGGAGACCGGTGAGGCCTCATCGACGGCCTTCGGCGCACGTCTCATATCGCCCACCACAGGCATTCTACCCCTGGATCAGATCAACCCCCAATGGCAAGACGCACTGACGCCACCAACCGAGTGGAGCGAGTTTTTGCGTGCAGTGCTCACACGATTTGGACGGCTGAACGAGAAGTCTGACGCTCGGTACAAGCTACAGCGTCTACGTCAGCGGTCCAGCGTGGCAGACTACACGCAGAGATTCCGCGCGATCATCACCGGAGCAGACATTGCCCCCGACTAACTCTGTTTTCACTACAACAACGGCCTCAAGAGAGACATTCGGCGAGCAATCGCCATCTTCGGCATCCAAAACCACCTACCACGGATGATCGCAGCAGCAAAAAGAATCAACAGGGCCGACTACAACGCTCGGATCCAGGAATCCTACAGCTGGCAACCTCCCAACCACAATTACCATGGGAATGGAAAGAAGCAGTTGGCGGACTTCTTGACTCCGATGGAAGTGGACGCCGTCGACCAAAGAGATACGCGAACCTGCTACAATTGCGGAAAAGTCGGGCATATCGCTCGGAACTGCCGAAGCAAGCAGTAGGCCAAAAAGGGGGGGAAGTCACAAAACGAACGATCGCCCATCTAAACGGTCTACATCACCGCAGAGGGTTTCTGAGATCGCGAATTTCGACGAGGGGTACGAGGACGACCAACCGGCGATACTGCTCAAAGTTCAGCCTCGAAGATGTAAAAGTCGCAGAACGGTACCGGCACTATTGGATGGCGGAGCTTCACATAGCTTCGTAAGCAACGACATGGTCCATAACTTGGGTTTGCAGACTGAACCAGGGGTGTTTGAAGGAAAAACCATCGACGGAAGATTGCAAATTCGGAGACTCTGAGAACCACTACGGCTACAAGTGGGAGATCTGCGGGATGTAACGGTCTGGAGGACGTGCCCGATGAGTAACCATAAAATCATTCTCGGATGTGACTTCCTGTACCAGCGTAATCCGCAGGTTGACTGGAACAGTGGCGACGTCTACGTGGAAGTCAACGGCGCCAAGCGACACCCTTCCGCGTGTTGGGTGGAAGACAACAATGGAAGCAGCAGAGGTGGAAGCAACAGAGGAAGCTGCGGAAGCCGAAAAGTGACAATCTGTGCAACCGATACCGCTCAACGTGGCCAAGCATTGCATGCGACGAGGAGCTCGCACGTGGCTTGTACATCTCAAGCAAATGGAGGAACCGGAAGTGGCAGTAGCGGATTCATTAGCCTCATCAGCCTCATCGGCCTCATCGGCATCAACCAAGTTCGTGATGGTACCAGAAGAGTTCGCACCACTCGTCCAAGAGTTTGCGAATGTCTTCCTCCACGAACTCCCAAAAACCTTTCCTCAATGCAACATCAACCATCGCATCAAACTTAAGCCGGACAGTAGACCTACAGTTTGAGGGGCCTATTGGATGACCGATCACGAGCTGACCGAGCTAAAAAAAAAGCTCAACCAGATGCTCGGTCAAGGGTTCATCCGCCCATCCACGTCACTATACGCCACACCAGTCCTGTTCGTAAAGAAGAAAACTGGCAAAATATGGATGTGCATGGACTATCGGGCGTTGAACGACGCTACCATCAAGAACCGCTATCCCCTTCTCCGAGCCGACGAGCTTTTTGACCAACTTCGAGGGGCTCAAATTTTCAGCAAAATCGACTTATGTAGCGGTTATCACCAGATACAAGTGGCGGACGCCGACATTGAGAAGACAGTGTTCCGAACTCGCTACGGGCATTTTGAGTTCACGGTAATGCCGTTCGGGCTCACAAACGCTCCAGCAACTTTTATGGCGGCAAAGAACAACATTTTCCTCCCACCTCGACTATTTTGTTGTGGCATATCTGAACGACATCCTGGTGTACAGCCACACCCCGGAGGAGCACGATGGACACCTCCGAAAAGTCCTCAATGTTTTACAAAGAGAGAAGTTTTTTGGAAAACTCTCAAAGTGAGACTCCGGTCGTCGTTTGATTGAGTTTTTGGGTCACGTCATCAACGATGGACGGATCACGATGGATCTGAAAAAAGTGACAGCAGTCGCTGATTGGCCGACACCAACCAACATCCGAGACATTCAAGTTTTCCTCGACTTCTGCAACTACTACAAGCGCTTCGTACAGGATTACGCCCAAGTGTCAGCACCTCTCTCCGATCTCACTCGAAAAGAAAACAAGTGGAGATGGGGAGACAGCGAACAAGAAGCGTTCACCGCTCTACGGAACGCTCTTGTCTTGGCACAAGCCCTACGATTAACCGATCCAACGATCGACTACGTCATGGCTACAGACACCTCCGATTGAGCCATCGGCACTGTTCTCCTACAGGACCACGGCAACGGCGAACAACCGGTCGCAAATATGTCAAGAAAGTTGCGGGGACCGGAACTCAACTACGCCGTGCACGAGAAAGAGATGTTGGTGGTCATGCACGCATTTAAGACATGGCGATGCTATCTTGAATTTTGCCGATGCATCGTGCACACCAACCATCACACACTAAAGTATTTTAAGACGCAGCCGAACCTGAGTCGACGTCAAACCCGATGGATGGAGTTCCTCGAATCTGGGTTCGACTACGATATCGAGTACCGGCCAAGCAAAACCAATCTGGCGGACGCACTCAGCCGCCGACCAGACCTGATGGCCAAAGCAGCAACGCTACAGCTACAACGAGATCCGTATCTCGAACAGTTGTTCGCACGAGGCTATGAGCAACATGGCGGATACGACAAAGCGAAGTTTTGGTTCGACGCACCTTATTGGCGGAGACGATTCACACGCCAGGTGGTCGTTCCTCCGA
The DNA here is from genome assembly GCA_023375785.1 of Penium margaritaceum. Lineage (NCBI taxonomy): Eukaryota > Viridiplantae > Streptophyta > Zygnematophyceae > Desmidiales > Peniaceae > Penium > Penium margaritaceum. Next base: position 4,593 of record SZWC01012796.1, on the reverse strand, counting down.
ACGACGAACTCCGTCGCATGCTGCTCGAGGAGTGCCACGACACCGGTCCACGTGGGCACTTCGGAGAAGACAAGACGCAGAAGAAGCTGGCGAAACACTATTGGTGGGACAAGACGCAATCTGACGTGGCCAACTTCTGCAGATCCTGCGACACGTGTCAGTGACAAAAATCCCGTCGCACACGGCCTCCGTGACTCCTGCAGCCGCTTCCCGTTCCGGCGGAACCATGGGTCGACATCTCCATGGACTTCATCACAGGATTACTAGTCACACCCGAGGGATATGACGCAATCCTCGTGGTCGTCGAAAGATTTTCCAAAAAGTCCCACTTTATCCCGACCACAACCACCGTCACCGCCGAAGGAACAACACGGCTGTTTCTAAACAACATCGTACGACTACACGGTGTCTCAAGAACCATCACAAGGGACAGGGAAGTTTGATTTACGAGCCGTTTCTGGCGCGAACTGATGACTCGCTACGGTAGCAAAATCCAGCTCTCCACGATGTTTCATCCGCAAACCGACGGCCAAACCGAGCGCACCAATCAGACGCTTGAACAGCTTCTCCGAACTGTGTGCGAACCCCATGGGATAGATTGGGCACAAAAACTACCGACCGCAGAAATCGTGTACAACTCGGCGATCTCAACCGCAACTGGTCAAACTCCATTCGAGGTGGTGTATGGAAAAATTCCCGCCACACTGGCAGGACTACACAGCCAAAGCAACATTCCCGCCGTTGACGTTCAACGCCGCGACTTCACCACTATCTGGGAGGAAACATGACAGGCTCTCGCGAAGACGCAAGCAGCGATGAAACGAGCAGCCGACAAGCATCGTAGCGACGATGTCTTCGCTGCTGGCGATCGCGTCCTCCTCAGCTCTACAAAGATCAAACTTCGAGGAGCTGGCTGTTCGAAGCTCAAACCCCGATGGTTGGGACCGCTTGAGATCGAGCGCATGCAAACTCCGGTGGTTGCACGACTCAAACTCCCCGACACCATGCAAGTTCATTCGGTCTTCCACATCAGTCGACTCAAGCACTATCGAGACCCCGGAGAGAACTTCCCCGGCAGGGATGTCCCTCCCCCTCCTCCTGTTCAAGTGGACGAGGACACCGAGTACGTCATCGAGGACATCCTTGGCCACCGATGACGTGGGAAAACGACAGAGTATCTTGTCAAGTGGCACGGCTATGACGCCGCGCATAACAGTTGGGAACCCTACGACAACCTCCGAGATGTAGATCACCTCATCGACGGTTATTACTGCCGTCACCGGGCCACATCTGTACGCGCACCGGGACTTCGCGGCTAAAAGGGGGGGAAGTGTTACGCACCAGACGTACACAAGTCCCTAATCTTTCCGCGTGGGCATTTCTGTCATTACACGCATAGCCCACGACGACACGAGACTTCGACTTTCGCTCTGACGGTCGAGGGGAATTCGGCCAACTACCCTCGCCTTCCCGGTGCATTCTCGAACCTTCTGACAGCTTCGACCACTTTCCCGAAACTACGATGGAAGTATCGCGACCTTTTCGTCGACTTCTCGACGCACCAAGATGAATCTGGATTTACAAAGATGCTTCGCGCATCTTCGACCGTCGATCCTTGAAGCCCCCCGACTTCTCGGCGGACCTTCTCGAATTCGACCACTCACGACGGGCCTCCGCACGCGTCACTCGACGTCCGACCCAATGACCCGGACTACATCTCATATGTAACTCGACACTTGTATATATGTCATTCCGAGACTTGTCATCGAAGCACACTTACCGCTAATTACAAATTGCTCAAGTGTCCCAAATTCTCAAAGTGTCTTTGCCTCGCAACTTCTACCTGTTCACCATCCACACTCCGTTCGGCGCAACACATACGAACACATCATAAAAAGAAAAGATTCAAACAAAGCTATGGATCAGCCGTCCGTTTGGAAAGAAAGGATGAATCTTAATTTTCAATGTAGATAAAAGGAAAATTTCTTTGATTTCATGCCTTCCCCGATCCCACTTTCTTACTGTACTATACTCATGAAGCTTAGTTGACGTTGAATCAGAAACTATGAAACAAAAATTTCCCCAAATCATTGAGAGATATTTCAAGAGGAAAATTTACCTTCATGTACTCGGTTTTCTTAAATGATCATAGGCCATGTTCCTTCCTCTCCTCCACTGCCCACATGTATTTCGTACCTTATCCCACACGTTGTCTGTTGTTCACCTAGAATGAATGCGGAAATATCTATTACTTTTCAGATTAACATAGGGATATCATGGTAAAAATGAAGAATCTCATGGTTGGTCTGTTTCTTCTTATTTTTCAACACCTACCAAACCTACGAAACCATTTTATTGATTGGATTCCTACTTTATAGAACACTAAAAAATTATTAATTTATTAAGTTTAGGCCTTTTGTTTTTATTACCCGGAAGATATCCAATTTTGGGCTTAATTCCGTAAAAATCCCCTCACTAAAGCTGTTTTCTCCCAGGTGGCTGGGTTCAATACGACCAGAGGCAGAAAACTAGGAAAATGGTCTTCAAAGCTAGGTCAACTCTGCTGTTCATGGCGTGAATATCGCAGCCCACGCGCAGTCGGTGCGTGCGGTGCTCCAGCCGATTCGGTGGGAAATTTGTGCCCCTCCTCTTCCTCGCTTGTTGGAGACTGGCGAAGAGCTGTCTCTGCTCTTGTGCCGTCTGGTGCTGCCATCGTTGCGTGTTTTGGCATCGAGCCGTAGGTGGTGGTGGGACCGGCGTTAGAGCAACCGTTCATCACAGCTTTCGCAGGGGGCGTGGGTGAGACAGGCGCAGAGGCAGCGGATGGACGTCCGCTGACGACACGCGTGCTGTGCTGTGCTGTGCTGTGCTGTGCTGTGCTGTGGCGTGCTGTGCTGTGCTGTGCTGTTCTGTGTTGTGCTGTGCTGCGCTGCGCTGTGCTTTGTTGTGTGTGGCTTGGGCTCGAAATTCTCTGTCGCTGCCGGTCATACTTGGAGCCGAAACAAGTATTTTTGAGGTTGACCTTCCGGTCCATCGAACTGAGATCAGATCGGACAGAGTCAAGAATCTCCTTTCGAGAATCAGTCGCAACTCTTCCGCTCGCGCCCGCATCACGCCGTAGTCTGTGAAGCCGTCG
>SZWC01012795.1:73568-83864 GCA_023375785.1 Penium margaritaceum | reverse complement strand
GAGAGAGAGAGAGAGAGAGAGAGAGAGAGAGAGAGAGAGAGAGAGGCAAGAATAGGGATGGTGAAGGTTGAGCAAGGGAGGAAAGGCCGAGAAAAGATACGTCGATGAGTGGTGCAGAACCAAAGGTGACTAGGATGAAGGGAACTCATCCAAAAAGAATTTTGAAAACATGAGCGTCCTCGGTATGTATAAGCATAACAGGATAAAGTAACAGAGCAATGGCTTTTGTGCTAGCCAGATGCGTGTGAAGGATCCCAGGATATCAGAGGATGCCTTGATGGTCCGTTACAAATATAGGATGACCGGAGATTCGTTGGCCGAGGTGGTTTGGGCTAGGACCTGAACGTTTGTTGGGAAAAGGAGATCACTATTTCTTTAGTCCATTCTTCCGACAGGCCCCCTGAATCTGACAATAGTTCGTGGTAGTATTCCCCCTGATTGCGGCTGGATGGGCCTCCTTCAACGTCCAGGAGAGGAAAGAGTAATAATTGAGAGTGAGGTACTGATGGTGGAGGGCACTGCCAGGACGCCATGCACAAAGGGTGCTCTGCCATAAAAAATCCTATGTGTCCGTGCAATTAACTGGAGAAGCAGGGTGATCCTCATGGGCTGGGCCAGAGGAGTGGCATCTTGTTTTACTCCTTTGCTCGAGCTGGATAAGCATGAAGACAGAAAGTGCTTAATGCCTCCGTTCCAGAAGACGTGAGGATGTTTGGCCTCTTCCTTCAAGTGATGCTGAAGTTGAGAATCATGATATTTGCTGATGTCAGCATGGGCGTACGCCATTTTGAATAAGGCAGTGACATGTGTGGATCACAATGCTGAGCAGATGGATGAGAGGAGAATGCTTGAGGTGGAGCTGATGACCTGAGCTCAGGGGTGGACCACGTGTGTAAGTTCATTTTAAGGAGTAGAATTCGGAAAGGGGAAGGCAAGTGTCAACGAACTGCAAGAAATCTATTGCCGGCTTGAGTGCAAGTCATCGCGACGAGGGCAGTTGACATGTGAAGATCATGAGTGCCAACTTCAGATGGTGAGAACCCAAAGTAGAATGCTGATTTATTCATTGATGATGAAGAACTGGGCGTGGGGGTGAACCACATGCGCTAATGAAGGAATGGCATGGGTGCAGGTCACTGAAAATCGGATAGTCATACGAGCGTATCCGGATGTTGAGTGGAGGTGGATTGTGGATTCATTGATGACGATGAATCAGGCACATGGGCAAAACCATGTACACTGCTTGGTGATGATGAAGCAGCGGATGAACACAATAATGAGGATGATGACCATGATGCTGATCATGTTGATTGTGATGAGGCATGTGAGGTGATGATGATGCTGTAGAGGAAGGTGAAGCATATGGAATTGTAGGTACACATAGAGGTGGTTGAGAGGGGATGACACGACAAAGAAGCAGAGGAGTCGAAGGATGATTATGATGCAGATGGAGTAGGATGGAGCACATGCCGTAGCTAGAGGAGGAGGAGATGCATATTGTGCTTCCGGAGGCAAAAGCGGCGGCGGAGAAGGAAGCTTGCCATGAGGCCACAAGGAAGAACAGAGGCAGCAGATGAGAAGTGGAAAGAGCGCGATCTGAAGAGAGCAGGGTTTGACAGCGGCAATGTAGATAGATGGCAAAAGGACAGAGTTGAGTGGAAGGCTGCAAAAACTTCAAGAAGGATCACGACAGAGAGAGGCTTAGTAGGCTATTTGTGACTGAAGAGGCTGGGTGTTGCCACATGTATTACTTTGGATGTAGGGCTTAGTCACGACTAAAGACTCCGTCAAAGCTTGAGAAGCAAAAAGAGGCAATGCTATTGACGTTATTTGTTTATGGAGCAAGAGAGCGAGCAGGCGAGAGACCAGGCGAGCCGGTGATGAGCTTTGAGGTCGAGGAATAAGGCATGTGTTTGACGCGATGCAGTTCAGATCTGCGTTCGGAAGTTAATTTCGTTGCTGTGGAGACAGAGGCAAAGATGGTGGAGATGACGTAGCCAATGTCGGTGGCAGTAGAAGGGGCCTGAAGAAGTGCTGACAGTAGGAGACAGCGATGGCGATGAAGACGTAATGACTTGGTCAAACAGTGCCAGGCGGTGCCTGCAGTTCTGATACCCTGTTAGAAGTAGTAGCGGTTCGAGTTGAGTGACATTGGAAGGATAAAAAAGCAGCAGAATGTGTGGAAGTGCAGGAACATGATGAGAGTGAAAAGATGGATGGCAGAGGCAAGGAGTTAGCTGGGAATCGGAGAAGATCAAGCACGAGGAGCCAGGTAGAGCGATGAAGACAAAGGATTAACAAGGGGAATGCTGAGAGTTTGTCGAGGTAGGTGCCGAGAATGAATTGGAAGAAGCAGAACTGAGCAGGAGAATGGGAGAGCATGAATTTAAAAAAACCTGCAGATTTTCAAACATGCGGTCACTTTGGGAGAACCGACACGTCTTTGCACGCACAATGTTCCTCAGTTTTCCTACGGTAAAGCTCACTATGAATAAGTCCATGAAATCCATCCACAGAGCCAGCCACCTCAGGTTAGAGTCACCACTGCTGTACGTCGGATCCGTTGGGAATCAGATCCCAGACCCGGCCGCAACAAGCGCTGCTCCACTGCTGTGTGGATTGCACCGCGTTACATTAGCCCACTAACCCAGCAATGAACTCCTAAAAAGGTTATGGTGTAGCTACTGTACAGCGGCAGCAGTCACCAATATCGCCAGAAAACGCTTTGCAAGCTCATCAGTAAGGTACGCATTCTGCTTCCCCAACAGGCCCATCCTTACCTGCGTGTTGGTAAACAACTTCTATAATGCTACGGTTGTTGCTAAGTCGTCTCGTGCCTCAAACGCCAAGGAAATCAAGACTGATCCGGTAGAAGTCATCCTAGCATCCTGTGCAACTTCCTTCCTCAACGGGCCCTAGAGGTCTTCCTTTTCACCACATTGCATGGTTGGCCTGAGGCAAGAATCCGCCAAAGAGAAAAAAAACATGCCAGTCTATTTTGACCAAGAGACGTTGTTATGTAGGACGTTTTGCTTTGAAGCTAAGGGTGGCTTTGACTATAAGTTTAAACCGATTGCTGTGTGTCGACCACAAGTGGATAGTGTAAGCACCACTAGCGGCAACAATGACTGGAGGGAGGCCTGATGTGCACCTTCAAGAATGTGCGGAGGTGGAGAATCATTTCGAGGGAACACGAGAATACCTGTGGCAAAGAAGGTGTAATCTGTGCTCCTTATTCAAGTGTGGACATGCAAGACACATTTTATACCTTGACACAACTTAGACAACCTGAGGTAATGAGACCGCTTGCAACTCCTCATGAGCCGTTTTATAAGTGCCATATCCTCAGTATCACCTAGCTAATTTTCTCCGCTTCCCACTGAACCATCCATCACATCATTCTATGGAGACAAAACCTACATATGACCGTTTCCAAGATCATGGCAATGTATCTCTGGCAACACCACTAGATGTCGTGACGGGCACCTCAAGAACCATCAGCCATGGTAATATATTATGGTACCTTAGTCCTTGATTCGTTGGCCAACTGGACACCAAGGCGCATTTCAGCCTTGGTGGGGTCTTTCAGGGGTCAATCCTCCGTGTTTTGGGACAGATTCACGGCACCTGTTTTTCCCTCCACTTATTGAACCTTTGACAATGGTAACTTCCCCAGTTGAATCATCAATCCCATTCTGTGGGCGATCCCGCACGCTTTTCATGTTTGGTTTGGAATCCACACAAAGATTGCCATAATTAGTGCCATGGACACTATCCGACATAACATGAGGCCTTTCCTTCACTTTCCTTGTGTTTCAAAGAAGCTCAACAACCTTTTAGGTTCTTGTTTCCAAGAAATCATACTCAAACTCGCCTTTAGACTGTGGCATTTGTATTAGGCCTTTTCTTCGTAGACTCCTTCGTCGTCGAATGGACATTTCATTTGGCAAGCTGAGACATTTATATGCACCAACCGTCTCTCGTCCTCTGGAGGAATGATGCTTGCAATTTTAATGGTTCTTGGAACCAAAAAACTATTGCCATGTTCATCCTGAGAAAGTGCGTAGAAGCTTCCGAGAAATACAGCCGCTGACCGGGCGTCAGTGCCTGATCAAACGGTGACGACAGTCACAGGTCGTACACACAACGACAAGGGTTTGGCTAGGAGACACAAGGCACAGTGTCACAATGCTTCAATATAGCATATGCAGAGAGAAATGACAAATGACAGGTCCAAGGCATAAATACCTGCCGCGGCGCATGGCGGGTGTCGCACGCGGCAGTCCAAGAGCTGTCCTAAAACTGGCCTAAAACCACTGTTTTGGCCGTAGCTCTGCGCACACATGTCAGAATGCTACGCCGTCTGAACCTAGACGTGCAGAATCAAAAGACGGACGCTACGACTGGTCACATGCATGCATCCATCGACAGACAGTGAGCATACAATACAAAAAAATGCAAATACGCCTCATGGCCAGTCTGCCGAAAGACGCCTGCAAGATGTAGAAGACACAATAGAGAGTCCCGGTGGCATCTGGGCCTCTAGTGCAGTGGTCGGACAGCTCCAAGCTGGTAGTCCGCCGCCTGTCGTTGCGCCGGTGTCACCAGGGCCGCCCGCCTCAGGGATCTGCACGAGTATGGACACGGCCGAGTGGTCACAGCAAACTGTCTAGGAACGGCACAAAGCACAACACTCCCCCATGACCCGATGGTACGCATGTCCATACGCGTACAACACTGGTACGAACACAGTAGTGAGTGACACAAACAAATGAGACACAGACGAACATCCCACACTCAACCACTCTCACGCACGGGGCAAAGCCCAACGGAACGAATGGCCACCAGGAACTTTTCGCGAGCAGGTGCCTTCGTCAAGAAGTCAGCACGCTGCGTGTCAGTACCAACCCACATGATGGAGATCACGCGTCGCTCCACCAGATCACGAACAAAGTGATGCTCAATCGCAATGTGCTTTGTGCGAGCATGAAAAACACCAGAGTTCTCCATAATGGCAAGAGCACTCTGGTTGTCGCAACGCAGCACAATGGGGGGTACTGACTGTCCAAGCTCAAGAAACAAGCGCTGCAGTCATACTGCCTCAACAACCCCTACGCCCAAAGCAACATACTCTGCCTCTGATGAGCTACGTGCAATGCAGCCCTGCTTCTTGCTTCGCCAAGACAAAGCGGTACCATCGAGCAAAAACACGTAGCCAGTACGACTGCGTCCATCATGGCTCCAAGTCCAGTCATTGTCAGTGTAGCCGTCAAGGACCACCGAACACTGCCGGCGAAAGCAGAGTCCGAGGTACGGCGTGGAGACCATGTACCGTACCACTCGTACAGCCGCGTGAAGGGCTCTCGCACGTGGAGCCTGCGGTCTGAGTGGACCAACTCAAGAGGCCTGTATGTTCTGACGCTGACTAATGACTTCACCTGGATGCGGTGGGTCTACAGTCTGCGTCAGAAGAGCGACGCCGCCCTTGCGGTTTGGCTCTGGCTCGTGATGGCTGAGCGTTAGTCTCGCCACACGCTACATACTTTTCGCTCGGATCGCGGTGGCAAGGTCCTCGATGAGATGGACTCCTTCTTTGCTGAGCACGGCATTTTTCACCAGGTCTCCGCTCCTGCTACCCCACAGCAGAACGGTGTATCTGAGCACTGGAACCGCACCATGGAGGATGCGGTTCGCGCCATGCGGTCTGAGTGCGGTCTCCCGGAGTCCTTCGCCTTCGAGGGCTTTGCCTACATGACTTGGGTCTGGAACCGCCTCCCGCATGGTCCGCTTCCGGATCATGTTACACCGTATGAGCTCTGGTTTGGCCACCGTGCTGATCTTCGTCTCGCTCGCATCTGGGGTTCCCTTGCCTCCGTGTAGTACACCGAGGATCAGCAGGGGTCCAAGGTCTCCCCTCGGGGTCGCTTGTGTGCCTTCATTGGCATCTCCTATCGGTCGAAGGCCTGGCGCTTCTGGGACCCCACTCGCCGTCGTGTCATTGAGTCCCGTGACACGCTATTTTTTGAGTCACTCACATACCGTGATCTGACTTCGATCACAGCCCTCTCTGCCGCTCATGTCCCTTCCTGTGAGGGTCCTCGGCGGATGGGGGAGACTTCTCCGCCAGCGACCATTCCTCGTCAGGCTGATGTGTCCGCTCGAGTCCCCTTTCGGTCTCCAGCACTTGATGATCCGGCTATCATTGCCGTCGGTCCAGAGATCCCGCCTGTTCAGCCTGTTTCACACCCCACAGGTACCGCTGCTCTCACGCCTCCTCCCGCACCATCACCTGTGTCTACTAGCACCCGTGCTCCGGCGTCTAACCCAGTCCAGCCCACTCCTGTCCCTACGTCGGCTGACACTCCTGTCTCAGTGTCCGGGCCAGCCTTGCCTACTGTCACACCCAACTCTCTGTCCCCCACACACGCATCTTCTCGCACGGCATCTCCGGGTGCCTCGTCTCAGCCCTCACGAGCTGTGGTCGTACCTGTCCATGTGGTCGTACCTGTTCCTGAGCCTGAGGTGCGTCCCTCGACCTCCGGTTACTCCCGTGAGCCCGGTGGCCGCCTTCGACCAATGGATTCCGGAGCTCAGCGAGCGTCGAGTCCTGGACCTAGGCGTTCCTCTCGCAGCATCGCGAGCCGTGATCCAGGCACAAAGGCTTTAGGCCTGAGTGTCCGCACTGAGCTTTCAGAGGTACACCCAGCGTGCCCCATAGGGCACGACCTGGTCACTCGCGAGTTCCATATCGCCTGTGACGCAGCAGCTGATCTCGTAGCCGTCAGGCCTGACACTGAGGCGTGTGTACTTGCCACGGAGAGTTCCCCCTCTATGGCGCCTGATCTGGGCACATTGAGGGAGGCTTTCTCATCGCAGGATGCTGACGCCTGGCGAGCTGCTTGCGAGGATGAGCTTCGCGCTATCCGAGAGCACAGAGTCTATGAGCTGGTCGACCTTCCCCCTGGGAGGAAGGCGATTCAGGTCAAGTGGGTCTTTTGCAAGAAGGTGAAGCCGGATGGCTCACTGGAACGCTTCAAGGCCCGCTTGGTCGTCAAGGGGTACTCTCAGATTGAGGGAGTTGATTACACTGACACCTTTGCCCCTGTCGGTCGCATGACCTCAGCTCGAGCTCTGTTCGGTGTAGTGGCTGAGCATGACTGGGAACTACACCAGATGGATGTGAACAACGTGTTCCTCCATGGCTCTCTGGATGAGGAGATCTACGTGGCTCAGCCACCAGGCTTTGAGGGCGGTGACAAGGTCTGGCGCTTGCGCAAGTCCTTGTACGGCCTCAAGAAATCTCCACGGTGTTGGAACCGGGAGATCACTGGCACCTTGACTCGCGCAGGATACGTAGAGAGCGAGGCAGACCCCTCGCTCTTAATCCTACCGACACCCGAGCGGTTCACCGCCATCCAGGTCTATGTTGATGACCTTCTGATTGCGTCTCCGTCCCTGAAGGCCGTGAAGGAGGCCAAGGCTGTCCTGCAGACTGCCTACAGGATGAAGGACCTCGGTCCTGCATCGGTGTTTCTTGGTATGGAGATAGTGCGAGATTACAGACATCAGACACTGTTGCTGCATCAGGCCTGATACGCACGAGTTGTGGGGGAGCGCTTTAGCGATCTCCTTGGTGCAGTGCCATCCGCTTCCACGCCTCTTACACCCGATGGGCAGGATGCCCTGAAGGTGGATGATCCTAGACATCTCGGGGAGACAGTGGACGTGACCTTGTACCTCTGTCTCATCGGATCTCTGATGTACCTGGCCACCACCACCCGTCATGACATCGCATTCGCCGTCAACCTCCTCACTCAGTTCTCGCAGGCTCCACGTGCGAGAGCCCTTCACGCGGCTGTATGAGTGGTACGGTACGTGGTCTCCACGCCGTACCTCACACTCTGCTTTCGTCGGCAGTGTTCGGTGGTCCTTGACGGCTACACTGACAATGACTGGGCTTGGAGCCCTGATGGGCGCAGTCGTACTGGCTACGTGTTTCTGCTCGGTGGTACCGCTTTGTCTTGGCGAAGCGGGAAGCAGGGCTGCATTCCACGTAGCTCGTCAGAGGCAGAGTATGTTGCTTTGGGCGCAGGGGCTGCTGAGGCAGTATGGCTGCAGCGCTTGTTTCTTGAGCTTGGGCAGTCAGTACCCCCCATTGTGCTGCGTTGCGACAACCAGAGTGCTCTCGCCATTGCGGAGAACTCTGGTGTTTTTCATGCTCGCACAAAGCACATTGCGGTTGAGCATCACTTCGTTCGTGATCTGGTGGAGCGACGCGTGATCTCCATCATGTGGGTTGGTACTGACACATAGCGTGCTGACTTCTTGACGAAGGAACTTGCTCGCGGAAAGCTCTTGGTGGCCATTCGTTCTGTTGGGCTTCGCCCCGTGCGTGAGAGTGATTGAGTGTAGGATGTTCGTCTACGTCTCATTTGTTTGTGTCACTCACTATTGTGTTCGTACCAGTGTTGCACGCGTATGGACATGCGTACCATCGGGTCATGGGGGAGTGTTGTGCTTTCTGTCGTTCCTGTACAGTTTACTGTGACCATTCGGCCGTGTCCATACTCGTGCAGATCCCTGAGGCGGGCGGCCCTGGTGACACCGGCGCGACGACAGGCGGCGGACTACCAGCTTGGAGCTGGCTGACCACTGCACCAGAGCCCCAGATGCCACCGGGACACTCTATTGTGTCTTCTACATCTTGTAGGCGTCTTTCGGCAGATTGGCCATGAGGCCTGTTTGCATGCTTTTGCATTGTATGCTCACTGTCTTTCACTGGATGCATGCATGTGACCAATTGTAGCGTCCGTCTTTTGATTCTGCACGTCTAGTTTCAGACGGCGTAGCATTCTGACATGTGTGCGCAGAGTTACGGCCAAAACAGTGGTTTTGGGCCGGTTTTAGGACAGCTCTGATACCATGAGAAAGTGTGTAGAAGCTTCCTAGCAACACAGCCGCTGACCGGGCGTCAGTGTTATACAGTAAATGATATCATTATGTATAAAATATAGTCTCCCCTATATGTTTCCGTCCTCACCTACACAAAGTTTTCTTTGTAGGTCAACCTTCTTACCAGATACATCTCTTTTTGCGGTTGTTGAAATGCCTTCCTGATTGTTATCCCTGGGTTTTTGGTTGATATAGAATCTTGCAACTCTTGTTGGATGAAAACCAGGCACCACCTCACATTTTTTCCTTAAACAAGCCAATTTCCACCTTCCCCTCGGTGTTGTGTTCTTATGTTTCCTTGAGATCATTGTAGCCTCATCCTTTTCACCTTAATGAGTGATCCATTACCATTTTTTTTGGTTAAAAATCCCTTATCTTAATGCAATGCCACCTCATCCCTTGTCCCTGGAGGCGTTAAGGTCAGCCTCTGGGTGTGTCCTGGTGTTGATGTTCCACCCGGCACGCCTCCCCCGCTTCAGTCGACCTGGAGTAAAAAAGGAAAGTTCAAGTCATCGCAGGTTCAGGACCTGTACAGTCGACAAGTCGCGCGATTGACGGCGACTGCGCCTTCCCTCGAGCCGCACCACCTTCAGGGGGGGACCACGTACACCCACGCGCTTTGGAACCCTAGCTTGCGCGTTGGATGTGACGTTCATAGCGCTCCGGGCGATGTCCACTCTCCTTCGACTTCGTTGGATGGCATTCAAGCATGAGCAGCAGCCGCAGCAGTAGATGCAGCAGCAGCAGCAGATGCAGCAGCAGCAGTGTTAGCAGTACCAGCAGCAGCAGCAGTAGCACCAACACGAGCATTTTTTATGCTGGTGATGATGTTTATTGCAAAAAGATGAATCAAGCAGACAATCTACGACACTCTGATTTGTCCAGGTGTCGACGGTCCGGCACGTCAAGACAGAAAGTCCTTTCAAGAGCAAAGCAGACTTGGGCTGCTTCTGCGCAGAAAACTTTGCAGCGTTGGCGGCCTTCCGCTCGCCGCACGTGCGGATAGAAAAGTCAGCAGTTGCTTCTCTTTGGTGGAAGGATGGAATGGCTTGAGGGAGGAAAGTGAAGAAGAATGCAGTGGCTTGTACAGTCTTCTGCCCTGCCTCATTTCAAGCGTCGGAGAGGAGGCATGGGAGGGGTCCCCCTGCCGCCTTCCTCGCTCGTGCCTGAGGTTGCAGGACGCAGGACCCCACCTTAACCCCGCGGCGGTGGTTGGCGGCGTGGCGTCCTTGTCGCACCTCACGTGGAAGCGCTGCAGATGGGAGGAGGCGCCGGAGAGACAAGGGGAAGGGAGGGGGGGGGGAGAGGGAGAGAGATATGAAACGGTGGAGATGAGTGAGGTCG
>SZWC01012795.1:30687-58277 GCA_023375785.1 Penium margaritaceum | reverse complement strand
GCCTGAGAACGGGAACGGGCACCTCTTGACGCGCAGGCGGTGTGGCCTGCGCGTCAAGAGGTGCAGGTGGTTCCTGCCTCCGGATAGGCGAGGAGGACTGCCTGCGCGTCTGAACTGACGCGCAGGCAGTCCTGCGCGCATATCCGGAGGCAGCTACCGCGACTTCCAGTTTTTTTTTTTTTTGGTCCCTCGATCCTGATCAGGACTGCCTCAGCGCCTTTTTTTTCCGGCCTACCATATGGTTGGGCTGGGGACACACCCAGACAGCTTGGCTAATAAAACCGGGTCTGCAATTTGGACTCTCCACACGTGTGGATAAGAGTTTGATGAGCCTCATTCATAAGATGCATAGAAGTGAAGATTTAGTGTGGGAGTGGATAGGCTATGGATGAAAGTAGGGGACTACCGAGTTTTAGACCATTCTGAGCACTTTTTGTCCTCGTCGATCGTCGATCGCCGATCACTTGCTCCAAGAGATAGAGATCGATCGTCGACCTCGATCGTCGATCACTTAGTACGGTGGTCAGCATAGGCCTGCATGACTGCACAATCCTGCACCAGCATGATCATGCCTGAATGACTGCACAATCCTGCCGGTCGCCGACTCATCGCTCCACCTAAAACATTTTGTGGCCGATGGCTAATCGCTCCACCAAAAACATTTTTGTGGCCGATGGCATTGTCTGCAGAGCAGGCTGTGGCAGCCTCTTACGCTTCGCCACCTGCCAGCCTTGCTAAACCCTTCTGCTCTCCCATCCCTCCCTGCTTGCACACTCCCACTTTAGAACCAAAAAAAAAAAAGAAAAACAGAGACTGCTGACCTTGCCACTGGCAGTGGCAGCAGCAGACTGACGTGGCATTTGTCATAGCATCGATCGGCAGACATCACAAGACATACCCCCCACCATGAGGCAAGCTCTGGCGTCTCAAACGCTGTGCATGTCTCTTTAGCCACCCCTCAGGAATTGGAGAGTGGGACTGCAGGGGGGGAAACAGCAGAGGCAATGGTAGTGGAAATGACAGTGGCACTGCCATTGGCAATGGCAGCCGAAACGTCAGTGGCGTCCGCATTGGCATTGGCATTTGCATTTGCATTTGCATTGGCATTGGCGTTGGCACTGGCATTGGCATTGGCAGGCAAGACGTACCCTTCTGCGTTTCGCCAGCTGCCACCGCACCACACTGTGCACAATGTCTCGCCGCATCGGCACGTCGAACACCGAACCAGGCAGCACCACCTCGCCTACGCTGCTGCCCTCCTCAAAGTCTATCACCGCCGTCGTCTTGTCGGCCAACAACCCAAACGACGCTGCACTTGCTGCCGCTGCTCCTGACGCCGTTGCTCCTGCTGCTGTTGCCGCTCCTGCTTCTGCCCCTGGCAGTGCTGCTGCTGCTGCTGTTGCTTCTCCCCTTTGAGACGACGGAAAAGATGTAAGCGGCGATGCTCCAAAACTGACAGCTGTCAAGGCTGCTGTTGTGTTCAGACCACTGGCCGCCGATCTGAACACCGACCGCGGTGCTACGGCAGCTGATGGTGCGTTTGATGCGCAACCGTAACTGCAACCAGCGCCACCAGTTCCAACGGCGGCAGCGGCGGCAGCAGCAGCACTGACTGGCAACGGCACTGCAGCAGTGAAAGCCACGCCAGTCTTGCCAGTTGGCAACACGACTCGAGAAAGAACCAGAGGTACCCACACCCGCGTCCTGCTGCTGCTGCTTCTGCTGCTGCTGCTGCTGCTGCTGCTGCTGCTAATACTGCTGCTGCTCCCGGTGCTGCTGCGGCTCCTACCAACGTCGTCTCGCCAACGCGTTGGGGAGAGGACGTTGGATGCGCCAAGCTCGGAACCAATCACCGTCCACGTGCCTGCGCTGCCGCCTCTGCCACTCCCTCGCACGGTGCGCGCCACGTGTCCAGCGCCTGCTGCTGCTCTCCTTTGCACTGCTTCGCCGAGCTGCTGTAGAGCGCTCTGTTGCTCAACTGCGGTGGCTGCAGCAGGTGACGGAGGAGCAGCCAAGCAGTCCTCTCCCCTCCTGCTGCCGCTGCTGCAGCATCCCAGCAGACCCTGCTGCGAAAGGGGTGTGGCTCGTTGCGCCGCCGCGCCATGGGAGAAAAAGAGGCGAGAGAGAAGGGGAGATGATGAAGCAGAGGAAGAAGAAGAGGAGGAGCGTAAAACTGCGCTGATGGTCATTGCGGCACAACCCACTTGGACAGCGTCAGACAAGACAAGGGAAGACATGTCGGGAAGGGACGCAAGTATGCGAAAACAGACGCCATGTACCGAGTTCCGCAGTCGCTGAATTCAGTATTCAACGACATTTCGCGCGTGCCACGTATGCGTGGCGACCTGACATGGACGATAGCGAGATGACGAGGAGTGTTGCGATCCCTCCAGAAAATGTGACGATGTTCGAAAAATTTTCGCCTTTTGGGGTCGATGAAGCCTTCATCTTTCGGTGGAGTCGAGTCGCGGACCCCATCTTCGCTGATTTCACTGAAAGAAAGTCACTGAAAGTGTAGTGAACTCGGAATTACGTGACTGAATTTTAGTAAAGTTGAAAGTATGTTCAAAATTGACGTTGAAGTTATCTACCAGTAGCGATTGGTGGATGTTCGTTTCGTTAAAGTTTGTAGTTTGAGCATCCAAATGCAAACGTTTGAACCAACGCGCACCTCTGTCCAAGCCGCATCATCCCTTCACCAGCTCAATGCTCGTCATGCACAAAGGCCGACTAATCCGTGCACATCTCATAGCTCTCACGTTCTCGACGCCTCCGTCGTACACCATGGCACAACCTTCCAGCTCCAACTCCGCCGATCGCTTCAACAGCATGCCTACGTTGTCGCAGCCTCACTCTCTGGCTCAAGGCTGCTCCATGGACAACATCCCATTCCTTGCACGCATACGTCGTAACCGTGACAGAGAGTAAGAGGCGCCCGGTGGTGAAGTGGAGTACAACCAAGAGCCGCTGCTGCGAGTGGAAGCGAGAGGTTCCGAGTGGTTACAAGTGGTTGTGAGTGGTTGCGAGTACTTCCGAGTGGTTGTGAGTGGTTGCGAGTGGTTGCCAGTGGTTGCGACTGGTTGCGAGGGGTTGCCAGTGGTTGCGAGTGGTTGCAAGTTGTTGCGAGTGGTTGCGAGTGGTTGCGAGTGGTTGCAAGTGGTTGCCAGTGGTTGCAAGTGGTTGCAAGTGGTTGCGAGTGGTTGCAAGTGGTTGCGAGTGGTTGCAAGTGGTTGCGAGTGGTTGCAAGTGGTTGCGAATGGTTGTAAGTGGTTGCAAGTGGTTGCGAGTGGTTGCGAGTGCTTGCAAGTGGTCGCGAGTGGTTGTGAGTGGTTGCAAGTGGTTGCGAGTGGTTGCGAGTGGTTGCGAGTTGTTGAAAGTGGTTGCGAGTGGTTGCAAGTGGTTGCGAGTGCTTATGAGTGGTTGCAAGTGGTTGCGAGGGGTTGGGAGTGGTTGCAAGTGGTTGCATGTGGTTGCCAGTGGTTGCATGTGGTTGCGAGTGTTTGGGAGTGGTTGGGAGTGGTTGTGAGTGCTTGCAAGTGCTTGCAAGTGGTTGCAAGTGATTCCACCTGGTTAAGTGGTTGTGAGCGGTTGCGAGTGGTTGCAAGTGGTTGCGAGTAGTTGCGAGTGGTTGCTAGTGGTTACGAGTGGTTCCGAGTAGTTACGAGTGGTTGCAAGTAGTTGCGAGTTGTTGCGAGTGGTTACGAGTAGTTGCGAGTGGTTCCGAGTGGCTGAGAATGGTTGCGAGTCGTTGCAAGTGGTTGCGAGTAGTTGCAAGTGGTTGTGAGTGGTGAGGAGTGGTTGCGAGTGGTTGTCAGTGGTTGCGAGTGGTTGCGAGTGGTTGCGAGTGGTTGCGATTGGTTGTGAGTGGTTGCGAATGGTTGCGAGTGGTTACGAGTGGTTGTGAGTGGTTGCGAGTGGCTGCGAGTGGTTCTGAGTGGTTGCGAGTAGTTGCGTGTGGTTGCGAGTGGTTACGAGTGGTTACGAGTGGTTGGGAGTGGTTGCAAGTGGTTGCGAGTGGTTCCGAGTGGTTGCGAGTGCTTGTAAGTAGTTGCCAGTGCTTGCAAGTGGCTTCAAGTGGTTGCGAGTGGTTCCGAGTGGGTGCAAGTGGTTGTGAGTGGTTGAGAGTGGTTGCGACTGGTTGTCACTGGTTGCGGATGGTTGCGAGTGGTTGTGATAGGTTCTGAGTTGTTGCAAGTGGTTCCAAGTGGTTGCGAGTGGTTGTGAGTGGTTGTGAGTGGTTGTGAGTGGTTGTGAGTGGTTGCGAGTGGTTGCGAGTGGTTGTGAGTGGTTGTGAGTGGTTGCGAGTGGTTACAAGTGGTTGTGAGTGGTTGCGAATACTTGCGAGTGGTAGCGAGTGGTTGCGAATGATTGCGAGTGGTTGCGAATAGTTGCAAGTGCTTGCGAGTGGTTGCGAGTGGTTGGGAGTGGTTGCAAGTGCTTGTAAGTGGTTGTGAGTGCTTGTAAGTGGTTCTGAGTGGCTGCCAATGGTTGCTAAAGGTTGCAAGTGGTTGCGAGTGGTTGGGAGTGGTTGCTTGTGGTTGCGCGTGGTTGCGCGTGGTTGCGAGGGGTTGCGAGTGGTTGCGAGTGGTTGCGAACGATTGCAAGTTGTTGGGAGTGGTTGCGAGTGTTGCAAGAGGTTGCGAGTGGTTGCGAGTGGTTGCGAGTGGTTGCGAGTGGCTGCGAGTGGTTGCGAGTGGTTGCGAGTGGTAGCGAGAGGTTGCAAAAGGTTGCGAGTGGTTGCGAGTGGTTAAGAGTGGTTGTAGGTGGTTGCGAGTGGTTGCGAACGATTGCGAGTGGTTCTCAGTGGTAACGAGTGGTTGCGAGTTTTGGCAAGTGGTTGTGAGTGCTTGCAAGTGGTTACAAGTAGTTGCGAGAGGTTGCGAGTCGTTGTAAGTGGTTGCGAGTGGCTGTGACTAGTTGCGAGTGACTACGACTGGTTGCGAGTGATTGCGAGTGGTTGCGAGTGGTTGCAAGTGGCTGTGAGTGGTTGCGAGTGGTTACGAGTGGTGGCGAGTGGTTGTGAGTGGTTGCGAGTGGTTGCGAGTGGTTATGAGTGGTTGCGAGTGGTTGCGAGTGGTTACGAGTGGTGGCAAGTGGTTGCGAGTGGTTGTAAGAGGTTGCGAGTGGTTGCGAGTGTTTGGGAGTGGTTACGAGTGGTTGCGAGTGCTTGCAAGTGGTTGCAAGTGATTCCAAGTGGTTGCAAGTGGTTGTGAGCGGTTGCGAGTGGTTGCAAGTGGTTGCGAGAAGTTGCAAGTGGTTGCCAGTGGTTGTGAGTAGTTCCGAGTGGTTGCGAGTGGTTACGAGTGGTTGCAAGTGGTTGTGAATTCTTGCAAGTGATTAGGAGCGGTTGCGATTGGTTCTGAGTGGTTGAGATTGGTTGCGAGTGGTTGCAAGTGGTTGCGAGTAGTTGCAAGTGGTTGTGAGTGGTTGGGAGTGGTTGCGAGTGGCTGTGAGTGGTTGCGAGTGGTTGCGAGTGGTTGCGATTATTTCTGAGTGGTTGCGAATGGTTGTGAGTGGTTGCGAGTGGTTGCTAGTGGTTGCGAGTGGGTGCGAGTGGTTGCCAGTGGTTCTTAGTGGTTACGAGTGGTTGAGAGTGGTTGCGAGTGGTTACCAGTGGTCGGGAGTGGTTACGAGTCATCACAAGAAGTTGCGAGTCGTTGCGAGTGGTTGCGAGTGCTTACAAGTAGTTGCGAGCGCTTGCAAGTGGTTGCGAGTGGTTGCGCGCGGTTGCGAGTGGTTGCAAGTGGTTCTGAGTGGTTGAGAGTGGTTGCGAGTGGTTGCGAGTGGTTGCGGGTAGTTGCAACTGGTTGTGATGGGTTCCATTTGTTGCAAGTGGTTGCAAGTGCTTGCGAGTGCTTGTGAATGGTTGCTAGTGGTTGCGAATGGTTGCAAGTGGTTGCCAGAAGTTGCGAGAGGTTGCGAGTTGTTGGGAGTGGTTGCGACTTCTTGCAAGTAGTTGTGAGTGCTTGTAAGTGGTCCGAGTGGCTGCCAGTGGTTGATGGTGGTTGCAAGTGGTTGCGAGTGGTTGCGAGTGGTTGCCTGTTGATGCTTGTGGTTGCGAGCGGTTGCGAGGAGTTGCGAGTGGTTGTGAGTGGTTGCGAATGATTGCAAGTGGTTGCGAGTGGTTGTGAGTGGTTGCAAAAGGTCGCGAGTGGTTGCGAGTGGTTGCGAGTGGTTACGAGAGGTTGCATGAGGTTGCGAGTGGTTGCGAGTGGTTGAGAGTGGTTGTAAGTGGTTGTGAGTGGTTGCGAGTGGTTGCGAAAGATTGCGAGTGGTTGTGAGTGGTTGCCAGTGGTTGCGAGTGCTTGCAAGTGGTTGCGAGTGCTTGCAAGTGCTTACAAGTATTTGCGAGAGGTTGCGAGAGGTTGTAAGTGGTTGCGAGTGTCTTTGACTGGTTACGAGTGACAGCGAATGGTTGCGAGTGGTTCCGAGTGGTTGCGATTGGTTGCAAGTAGTTGTGAGTGGTTGCGAGTGATTGCGAGTATTTGCGAGTGGTTGTGAGGTTGTGTGTGGATGCGAGTGGTTGCGAGTGGTTGCGAGTGGTTGTGATTGGTACGCAGTGGTTAGGAGTGGTTGCGAGTGGTTGCGAGTGGTCGCGAGTACTTGCGAGTGGTTGCGAGTTGTTACGAGTGGTTGTGAGTGTTGCGAGTGGTTGCAAGTTGTTGCGAGTGGTTGTGAGTGGTTGCAAGTGGTTGCTTGAGGTTGCGAGTGGTTGCGAGTGGTTGCAAGTGGTTGCGAGTGGTTGCAAGTGGTTGCAAGTGGTTGCGAGTGGTTGCGAGTGGTTGCGAGTGGTTGGGAGTGGTATCAAGTGGTTAACAGTGGTTGCAAGGGGTTGCGAGTGGTTGCAAGTGGTTGCAAGTGGTTGCGAGTGGTTGTGAGTGGTTGCAAGTGGTTGCGTGAGGTTGCGAGTGGTTGCGAGTGGTTGCAAGTGGTTGCGAGTGGTTGCAAGTGGTTGCAAGTGGTTGCGAGTGGTTGCGAGTGGTTGCGAGTGGTTGGGAGTGGTATCAAGTGGTTAACAGTGGTTGCAAGGGGTTGCGAGTGGTTGCAAGTGGTTGCAAGTGGTTACGAGTTGTTGTAAATTCTTGCGATTGGTTTCAAATGGTTATAAGTGGTTACGAGTGGTTGCGAGTTAATGCGAGTGGTTGAGAGTGGTTGCGAGTGCTTGCCAGTGGTTGTGAGTGCTTCCAAGTGGTTGCGAGTGGTTGCGACTAGTTGCCAGTGGTTGTAAGTGGTTCAGGTGGTTGCGAGAGGTTGCTACCGGTTGTATATGGTTGTGAGTGGTTGCGAGTGGTTGTGATTGGTACGGAGTGTTTGCGAGTGGTTGCGAGTGGTTGGGAGTGGTTGCGAGTTGTTGCGAGTACTTGCGAGTGGTTGGGAGTTGTTACGAGTGGTTGTGAGTGTTGCGAGTGGTTGCAAGTTGTTGCGTGTGGCTGTGAGTGGTTGCCAGTGGTTGCCAGAGGTTGCGAGTGGTTGCGAGTGGTTGCAAGTGGTTGCGAGAAGTTGCAAGTGGTTGCAAGTGGTTGCAAGTGGTTGCGACTCGTTGCGAGTGGTGTCAAGTGGTTACCAGTGGTTGCGAGTGGTTGCGAGTGGTTGCAAGTGGTTGCGAGTGGTTATGATTGGTTGCAAGTGGTTGCAAGTGGTTACGAGTTGTTGTCAATGGTTGCAAATGGTTTCAAATGGTTGTAAATGGTTACGAGTGGTTGCGAGTTAATGCGAGTGTTTGAGAGTGGTTGTGAGGGCTTGCAAGTGGTTGCGAGTGCTTCCAAGTGGTTGCGAGTGGTTGCGACTAGTTGCCAGTGGTTGGAAGTGGTTGCGGGTGGTTGCGAGAGGTTGCTACCGGTTGTGCATGGTTGCGAGTGGTTGTGAGTGGTTGCGAGTAGTTGCGAGTAGTTGCCAGTGGTTGCGAGAGGTTGCGAGTGGTTGCGAGTAGTTGCGAGTGGTTGCGATCGGTTGCATGTGGTTGCAAGTGGTTGTGAGTGGTTGCAAGAGGTTGCAAGTGGTTGCGAATGGTTGCGAGTGGTTGTGAGTGGTTACGAGTGGTTGCGAGTAGTTGCAGGTGGCTATGAGTGGTTGTGAGTGGTTGCAAGTGGTTGAGAGTAGTTGTAAGTGGTTATGAGTGGTTGCCAGTGGTTGCGAGTAGTTGTAAGTGGTTGCGAGTGGTTGCGAGTGGTTGCAAGTGGTTGAGAGTGGTTGCAAGTCGTTGCGAGTTGTTGCAGATGGTTGCGAGTGGTTGCGAGTGCTTTCGAGTGCTTGCAAGTGGTTGTGAGTCCTTGCAAGTGGTTGTGAGTAGTTGTGAGTGCTTGCAAGTACTTGCAAGTTATTGCGAGTGGCTGCGACTCGTTACGAGTGGTTGCGAATGGTTGTGAGTGGCTACGAGTGGTTCCGAGTGGTAGCAAGTGGTTGCGAGTGGTTGCGAGTGGTTGCAAGTGGTTGCGAGTGGTTTCAAGTGGTTGCGAGTGGTTGCGAGTGGTTGTGATTGGTTGCGAATGGTTGCGAGTTGTTGTGAGTTGTTGCAATTGGTTGCAAGTGGTTGCAAATGGTTGCAAGTGGTTGCGATAGCTTGCAAGTAGTTGCAAGTGGTTGCGAGTGGTTGCAAGTTTTTACGACTGGTTGCGAGTGGTTGCGAGTGGTTGCGAGTGGTTGTGAGTCATTGTGAGTAGTTGCGAGTGGTTGCGAGTGGTTATGAGTGGTTGCGAGTGGTTGCATATGGTTGTAAGTGGTTTTGAGATGTTGTTAATGGTTGCAAGTGGTTGCGAGTGCTTGCAAGTGTTTGTGAGTGTTTCGAGTGGTTGCGAGTGGTTGCGAGTGGTTCCAAGTTGTTGCGAGTGGTTGCGGCTTGTTGCGAGTGGTTGCATCTCATTGCGAGTAGCTGCAAGTGGTTGCAAATGGTTGCGAGTGGTCACCAAGTTGCAAGAGGTTGCGAGTGGTTGCGAGTGGTTGAAAGTGGTTGTGAATGGTTGCGAGTGGTTACAAGTGGTTGCGAGTGGTTACGAGTGGTTGCGAGTGGTTGCGAGTGGTTGCAAGTGGTTGCAAGTGGTTGTTAGTCGTTGCAAGTAGCTGCAAGTGGTTGCGAGTGTCTACGAGTTGTTGCAAGTGGTGGGAGTGGTTGGGAGGGCTTGCGAGTGGTTGCGAGTGGTTGCGAGTGGTCGCGAGTGGTTACGAGTAGATACAATGGTTGTGAGTGGTTGTGAGTGCTTGCAAGACGTTTTGAGTGGTTTTGAGTGATTACGAGTGGTTGCAAGTGGTTGCGAGTGGTTGCAACATATGAGTGGATGCAAGTAGTTGCGAGTGGTTGCGAGTGGTTTTGTGTGGTTTTGAGTGGTAACGAGTGGTTGTGAGTTGTTGGGAGTAGTTGCAAGTGGTTGCGAGTGAATGTATGTGGTTGCATGTGGTTGCGAGCGGTTGCGAGTGGTTGTGAGTGGTTGGGAGTCGTTGGGAGTGGTTTTGAGTGGTTGCGAGTGGTTGCGAGTGGTTGCGAGTTGTTGTGAGTGGTTGTATTTGGTTACGATTGGTTGCGAGTGGTTGCGAGTGTTTGCAAGAGCTTGCGAGTGGTTGCGAGTGGTTGCAAGTGGTTGCAAGTGGTTGTGAGTTGTTGCTAGTGGTTACGAATGGTTACGAGTGGTTAAGAGTGGTTGCGAGTGGTTGCGAGTGGTTGCCAGTGGTTGCGGGTGGTTGCGATTAGTTGTGAGTGGTTGCGAGTGGTTGCGAGTGGTTTTGTGTGGTTGCCACTGGTTGCGAGTGGTTGCGAGTGGATGCGAGTGGTTGTCAGTGGTTGCCAGTAGTTGCGAGTGGTTGCGAGTAGTTGTGAGTGGTTAGGAGTTGTTGCGAGTTGTTGCAAGTGGTTGCGAGTGGTTGCAAGTGGTTACGAGTGGTTGCAAGTGATTGCAAGTGGTTGCGAGTGGTTGCTGGTTGTTGCAAGTGGTTGCGAGTAGTTGCAAGTGGTTGCCAGGGGTTGCGAGTGGTAGTGAGTGGTTGCGAGTTGTTTCGAGTGGTTGCGAGTGGTTGTGAGTGGTTGTGAGTGGTTGCGAGTGGTTGCGAGTGGTTGCAAGTGGTTGCAAGTGGTTGCAAGTGGTTGTGATTTCTTGCAAGTGGTTGCGAGTGAGTGCGAGTGGTTGCAAGTGGTTGCGAATCATTGTGACTAGTTGCGAGTGCTGGCGAGTGGTTACGAGTGGTTACGAGTGGTTGCAAGTGGTTGCAAGTGGTTGTGAGTTGTTTTGAGTGGTTGCAAGTGGTTGCGAGTGCTTGCAAGTGGTTGTGAGTGGTTGCGAGTGGTCGCAAGTGATTGCGAGTGGTTTCGCGTGGTTCCAATTGGCTGCAACTGGTTGCGACTTTTTGCGAGTGGTTGCAAGGTATTGCAAATAGCTGCAAGTGGTTGTGAATGGTTGCGAGTGGTTGCGAGCGGTTGTGAGTGGCTACGAGTGGTTGCGAGTGGTTGAAAGTGGTTACGAATGGTTGCGAGTGGTTACGAGTTGTTGCGATTGGTTGCGAGTGGTTGCGAGTGGTTGCAAGTGGTTGCGAGTGGTTGTACATCGTTGCAAGTAGCTACGCTTGGTTGCGAGTGGTTACAAGTGGTTGCAAGTGGTTCCAAGTGGTTGCGAGTGGCTGCGAGTGGTTGCAAGTGGTAGCGAGTGGTTGCGAGTGGTTATGAGTGGTTACCAGTGGTTACAAGTTGTTCTGAGTGGTTGTGAGTGGTTGCTTGTGGTTGTGAGTGCTTGCAAGACGTTTTGAGTGATTTTGAGTGGTTTTGAGTGGTTGGAAGTTGTTGCGAGTGGTTGCGATGTTGCGAGTTGTTGTAAGTGGTTGCGAGTGGTTTTGTGTGGTTTTGAGTGGGTACGAGTGGTTGTGAGTGGTTGCGAGTGATTGTAAGTGGTTGCAAGTTGTTGCAAGTGGTTGAGAGTGGTTGTGAGTGGTTCCAAGTCGTAAGGAGTGGTTTTGAGTGGTTGCGAGTGGTTGCGAGTGGTTGCGAGTGATTGCAAAAGTTTGCAAGTGTTTGCGAGTTGTTGCAAGTGGTTGCCAGTGGTTGAGAGTGGTTGCGAGTGGTTACCATTGGTTGCGAGTGGTTACGAGTGGTTTCGACTGGTTCCGAGTGGTTAGGAGTGGTTGTGAGTGGTTGCGAGTGGTTCGGAGTCGTTGCGACTGGTTCGAGTGGTTTTGTGTGGTTGCGAGTGGTTCTGAGTGGCTGCGAGTAGTTGCGAGTGGTTGCGAGTAGTTGCGTATCGTTGAGACTGGTTGCGAGTGGTTGTGAGTGGTTGTGAGTGGTTGTAAGTGGTCAAAAGTAGTTGCGAGTGGTTGCAAGTGGTTGTGAGTGGTTACGAGTTAGTGCGGGTTGTTGCGAGTGGTTGCGAACAGTTAATAGTGGTTGCGAGTGGTTGCAAGTGGTTGCAAGTAGTTGCGAGTGGTTAAAAGTGGTTGCGAGTAGTTGCAAGTGGTTTCCCGTGGTTGCGAGTGGTTGTGAATGGTTGCGAGTGGTTGCGATAGGTTGCGAGTGGTTGCGATTTGTTGTAAGTGGTTGCAAGTGGTTGAGAGTGGTTGCGACTGGTTGCCAGTGGTTGCGAATGTTTGCCAGTGGTTACAAGTGGTTGCGAGTGGTTGGGTGTGGTTGCGAGTGGTTGGGAGTGGTTGGGAGTGGTTGCGAGTGGTTGCGACTGGTTGCGAATGGTTGCAAGTGGTTGCAAGTTGTTGCGAGTGGTTACGAGTGGTTGCGAGTCGTTGCTAGATGTTGCGAGTGGTTGCGAGTGGTTGTAAGTGGTTTCGAGTAGTTGCGAGTGGTTGTGAGTGGTTGCGAGATGTTGCCATTGGTTGCGAGTGGTTGCGAGCGCTTGCGGGTGGTTGAAAGTTGTTGCCAGTGGTTGCGAGTAGTTACGAGTGGTTTGGAGTGGTTGCGAGTGGGTTCGAGTGGTTACAAGTGGTTGCCAGTGGTTGCGAGTTGTCGCGAGTGGTTTCGAGTGGTTTCGAGTTGTTGGAAGTGGCTGCGAGTGGTTGTGTGTGCTTTTGTGTGGTTGCGAGTGGTAGCGAGTGGTTGCGAATGGTTGCGCATGGTTGCGAGTAGTTACGAGTGGTTGCAAGTGGTTGCGAGTGGTTGCGAGTGGTTGCGAGTGGTTGCGAGTGGTTGCAAGCGGTTGCTAGTGGTTGCAAGTGGTTGCGACTGGTTGCGAGTGGTTGTGATTAGTTACGAGTGGTTGCGAGTGGTTGCGAGTGGTTGCGAGTGGTTGTGAGTGGTTGCGAGTGGTTGCGAACGGTTGTGAGCGGTTGTGAGCGGTTGCGAGCGGTTGTGGGCGGTTGTAAGCGGTTGCGAGTTGTTGCGAGCAATTGCGAGTGGTTGCGAGTGGTTGCGAGTGGTTGCGCGTGGTTGCGAGTGGTTGCGAGTGGTTGCGAGCGGTTGCGAGTGGTTGCGAGTGGTTGCGACTGGTTGCGAGTGGTTGCGAGTGGTTGCAAGTAGTTGCGAGTAGTTGCAAGTGGTTGCGAGTGGGTGCGAGTGGTTGCGAGTGGTTGCGAGTAGTTGCGAGTGGTTGCGAGTGGTTGCGAGTCGTTGTGAGTGGCTGCGAGTGGTTGCAAGTGGTTAGGAGTGGTTGCGAGTGGTTAGAAATGGTTGCAAGTGGTTGTGAGTTGTTGTGAATGGTTGCAAGTGGTTGCGAGTGCTTGCAAGTGGCTGTGAGTGGTTGCGAGTGGTTGCGAGTTGTTCCAAGTGGTTGGGATTGGTTCCGACTTGTTGCGAGTGGTTGCAAGTTACTACGAGTAGCTGCAAGTGGTTGCGAATGGATGCGAGTGGTTGTGAGCAGTTGCTAGTGGTTTCGAGTGGTTGCGAGCGGTTGAAAATGGTTGTGAATGGTTGCGAGTGGTTACCAGTGGTTGCGAGTGGTTACGACTGGTTGCGAGTGGTTGCGAGTGGGTGTAAGTGGTTGCGAGTGGTTGTAAGACTTTGCAAGTGGCTCCGAGTGGTTGCGAGTGGTTACGATTGGTTGCAAGTGGTTGCGAGTGGTTGTGAGTGGTTGCGAGTGGTTGCGAGTGGTTGGGAGTGGTTACAAGGGGATCAAGTGGCTGTGAGTTGTTGCAAGTGCTTGCAAGACGTTTGGAGAGGTTTGAGTGGTTACAAGTGGTTGCAAGTGGTACAAGATGATGTGACGTTGCGAGTGGTTGCAAAAAGTTGCCGGTGGTTGCGAGTGGTTTTCTGTTGTTTTGAGTGGTTACGAGTGGTTGTGAGTGGTTGGGAGTGGTTGCAAGTGGTTGCGAGTGAATGTATGTGGTTGCAAGTTGTTGCGAGTGGTTGCGAGTGGTTGTGAGTGGTTGCGAGTCGTTGCGAGTCGTTGTGAGTCGTTGCGAGTCGTTGCAAGTGGTTGCGAGTTGTTAGGAGTGTTTGCGAGTCGTTGCGAGTGGTTGTGAGGGGTTTTGAGTAGTTGCGAGTGGTTGCGAGTGATTGCGAGTGTTTGCAAGAGTTTGTGAGTGGTTGCGAGTGGTTGCAAGTGGTTGCAAGTGGTTGCGTGTGGCTGCGAGTGGTTACGAGTAGTTGCGAGTGGTTACGAGTAGTTGCAAGCGGTTGCGAGTGGTTGCGAGTGGTTGCGAGTGGTTGCGATTGGTTGTGAGTGGTAGCGAGTGGTTGCGAGTGGTTTTGTGTGGTTGCCACTGGTTGCGAGTGGTTGCGAGTGGTGGCGAGTAGTTGCGTATGGTTGCGAGTGGTTGCGAGAGGTTGCATGTGGTTGTGAGTGGTTGCAAGTAGTTGCGAGTGGTTGCGAGTAGTTGTGCGGGGTTACGAGTTGTTGCGAGTTGTTGCGAGTGGTTGCAAGACGTTACGAGTGGTTAGAAGTGATTGCAAGTGGTTGCGAGCTGTTGCGAGTGGTTGCAATGGATTACAAGGAGTTGCAAGTGGTTGCCAGTGGTTGCAGGTAATTGTGAGTGGTTGCGAGTGGTTGCAAGCGGTTGCGAGTGAATGCGAGTGGTTGCAAGTGGTTACAAGTGGTTGCCAGTGGTTGAAAGTGGTTGGAGTGGTTACCAGTGGTTGCGAGTGGTTTCGAGTGGTTACGAGTGGTTGCAAGTGGTTGTAATTGGTTGTGAGTTGTTTTGAGTCGTTGCAAGTGGTTGCGAGTGGTTGCAAGTGATTGTGAGTGGTTGTGAGTGGTTGCAAGTGGTTGTGAGTGGTTGCGAGTGGTTCCAAATGGTTGCAATTGGTTGCGACTTGTTGCGAGTGGTTGCAAGTCATTGCGAGTAGTTGCAAGTGGTTCCGAATGGTTGCGAGTGGTTGTGAGCGGTTGCTAGTGGTTGCGAGTGGTTGGGAATAATTGAAAGTGGCTACGAATGGTTGCGAGTGGTTACGAGTGGTTGCGAGTGGTTGCGAGTGGTTGCGCGTGGTTGCGAGTGGTTGCACGTGGTTTCGAGTGGTCTTAATTTGTTGCAGGTGGCTACGAGTGGTTGCGAGTGGTTACGAGTGGTTGCAAGTGGTTGCAAGTGGATGCGAGTGGTTGCGAGTGGTTGGGAGTGGTTGTGAGTGGTTATGAGTGGTTGTGAGTGGTTGCAAGTGGTTGTGAGTGGTTGTGAGTTATTGCGAGTGGTTGCGAGTGTTTGCAAGACATTTTGAGTGCTTTTGAGTGGTTACGAGTGGTTCCAAGTGGTTGCGATGGGTTGCGACGTTGCGAGTGGTTGCAAGTGGTTGCGAGTGGTTGCGAGTGGTTTTGTGTGGTTTTTAGTGGTTACGAGTGCTTGTGAGTGGTTGCGAGTGGTTGCAAGTGGTTGCGAGTGGTTGCAAGTAGTTGTGAGTGATTGCAAGTGGTTGCGAGTGGTTGTAAGTGGTTGCAAGTTGTTGCAAGTGGTTGCGAGTGGTTGTGAGTGGTTCCGAGTCGTTGCGAGTGGTTTTGTGTGGTTGCGAGTGGTTGCGAGTGGTTGCGAATGGTTGTGTGTGGTTTCGAGTGGTTGCGAGTGGTTGCGAGTGTTTGCAAGAGTTTGTGAGTGGTTGCAAGTAGTTGCAAGTGGTTGTGAGTGGTTGCGAGTGGTAACCATTGGTTGCAAGTGGTTACGAGTGGTTTCGATTGGTTGCGAATGGTTGGGAGTGGTTGCGAGTGGTTGCGAGTGGTTGTGAGGGGTTGCGAGTGGTTGAGAGTGGTTTTGTGTGGTTGCGAGTGGTTGCGAGTGGTTGCGAGTGGTTGCGAGTATTTGCGTATGGTTGCGAGTGGTTGCGAGTGGTTGTGGGTGGTTGCAAGTAGTTGCGAGTGACTGCGAGTGGTTGTGAGTGGTTACGAGTTGTTGCGAGTTGTTGCGAGTGGTTGTGAGTGGTTGAGAGTGGTTGCGAGTGGTTGCAAGTGATTGCAAGTGGTTGCGAGTGGTTGCGAGTGGTTGCAAGTGGTTGCGAGTAGTTGCAAGTGGTTGCCAGTGGTTGCGAGTGGTTGTGAGTGGTTGCGAGTGGTTGGGAGTGGTTTCGAGTTGTATCAAGTGGTTGGAAGTGGTTGAGAGTGGTTGCGACTGGTTGCCAGTGCTTGTGAGTGTTTGCCTATGGTTGCAAGTGGGTGCGAGTGGTTGGGAGAGGTTGGGAGTGGTTGCAAGTGGTTGCGAGTGGTAGCGAGTGGTTGCGAGTGGTTGCGAGTTGTTGCGAGTGGTTGCGTGTGGTTATGTGTGGCTCCGAGTTGTTGTGAGTGGTTGTGACTGGTAGCGAGTGGTTGCAAGATTTTCGAGTGATTGTGAGTGGTTATGAGTGGTTGCGAGTGGTTGAGAGTAGTTGCAAGTGGTTGTGAGTGGTTGTGAGTGGTGGCCAGCGATTGCCGGTGGTTGTGAGTCGTTGCGAGTGGTTGCGAGTGGGAGCCAGTGGTTGGGAGTGGTTGTGAGTGGTTGTGAGTGGTTTTGAGTGGTTGCGAGTAGTTGCGAGTGGTTGCGAGTTGTTGTCATTGGCTCCGAGTGGTTGCGAGTGGTTGCGAGTGGTTGCGAGTGGTTGCGAGTGGTTGCGATTGATTGCAAGTGGGTGCGAGTAATTGCGAGTGGTTGCAAGTTGGTGTGAGTGGTTACGAGTGGTTGTGAGTGGTTGCGAGTTGTTGGGAGTGGTTGCGAGTGGTTGCAAGTGGTTGCGAATGGTGCTGAGTGACCGCAAGTGGTTGCAAGTGGTTGCGAGTGGTTGTGAGTGGTTACGAGTGGTTGCAAGTGGTTGCGAGTGGTAACGAGTGGTTGCGAGTGGTTGCGAGTGGTTTCTAGTGGTTGCGAGTGGTTGCCAGTTGTTGCAAGTGGTTGCGAGTGGTTGCAAGTGGTTATGGGTGGTTGTGAGTGGTTGCGATTGGTTTCGATGTTGCGAGTGGTTGCAAGTGGTTGCGAGTGGTTGCAAGTGGTTTTGTGTGGTTTTTAGTGGTTACGAGTGCTTGTGAGTGGTTGCGAGTGGTTGCAAGTGGTTGCGAGTGGTTGCAAGTAGTTGTGAGTGATTGCAAGTGGTTGCGAGTGGTTGTAAGTGGTTGCAAGTGGTTGCAAGCGGTTGCGAGTTGTTGTGAGTGGTTCCGAGTCGTTGCGAGTGGTTGCGAGTGGTTGCGAGTGGTTGCGAGTGGTTGCGAGTGGTTGCGAATGGTTGTGTGTGGTTGCGAGTGGTTGCGAGTTGTTGCGAGTGTTTGCAAGAGTTTGCGAGTGGATGCAAGTGGTTGCAAGTGGTTGTGAGTGGTTGCAAGTGGTAACCATTGGTTGCAAGTGGTTATGAGTGGTTTCGATTGGTTGCGAATGGTTGGGAGTGGTTGCGAGTGGTTGCGAGTGGTTGTGAGTGGTTGCGAGTGGTTGATAGTGGTTTTGTGTGGTTGAGAGTGGTTGAGAGTGGTTGCGAGTGGTTGCGAGTATTTGCGTATGGTTGCGAGTGGTTGCGAGTGGTTGTGGGTGGTTGTAAGTAGTTGCGAGTGACTGCGAGTGGTTGTGAGTGGTTACAAGTTATTGCGAGTTGTTGGGAGTGGTTGCGAGTGGTTGAGAGTGGTTGTGAG
Organism: Penium margaritaceum; assembly: GCA_023375785.1. Taxonomy (NCBI): domain Eukaryota; kingdom Viridiplantae; phylum Streptophyta; class Zygnematophyceae; order Desmidiales; family Peniaceae; genus Penium; species Penium margaritaceum. Next base: position 41,352 of record SZWC01012795.1, on the reverse strand, counting down.
TGGTTGCAAGTGGTTGCGAGTAGTTGCAAGTGGTTGCCAGTGGTTGCGAGTGGTTGTGAGTGGTTGCGAGGCGTTGGGAGTGGTTGCGAGTTGTATCAAGTGGTTGGAAGTGGTTGAGAGTGGTTGCGACTGGTTGCCAGTGGTTGTGAGTGTTTCCCTATGGTTGCAAGTGGCTGCAAGTGGTTGGGAATGGTTGGGAGTGTTTGTGAGTGTTTGCGAGTGGTTGCGACTTGTTCCAAGTTGTTGCAAGTAGTTCCGAGTGGTTACGAGTGGTTGCGAGTGGTTGCAAGTGGTTGCGAGTGGTAGCGAGTGGTTGCGAGTGGTTGCGAGTCGTTGCGAATGGTTGCGAGTGGTTGTGAGTGGTTACGAGTGGTTGCGAGTGGTTGCAAGTGGTTGCGAGTGGTAGCGAGTGGTTGCGAGTGGTTGCGAGTCGTTGCGAATGGTTGCGAGTGGTTGTGAGTGGTTGCGAGATGTTGCGAGTGGTTGTGAGTGGTTGGGAGTGGTTGCGAGTGGTTGCATGTGGTTGCCAGTGGTTACGAGTGGTTACGAGTGGTTGCGAGTGGTTGTGAGTGGTTGTGAGTGGTTGCAAGTGGTTGCGAGTGGTTGCGAGTGGTTGCGAGTGGTTGTGAGTGGTTGGGAGTGGTTGCGAGTGGTTGCATGTGGTTGCCAGTGGTTACGAGTGGTTACGAGTGGTTGCGAGTGGTTGTGAGTGGTTGTGAGTGGTTGCAAGTGGTTGCTAGTGGTTGCGAGTGGTTGTTGTGGTTGCGAATGGTTGCGAGTGGTTACGCATGGTTGCGAGTGGTTACAGGTGGTTGTGAGTGGTTGCGAGTGGTTGCGTGTGGTTATGAGTGGCTCTGAGTTTTTGCGAGTGGTTGTGAGTGGTTGCGAGTGGTTGCAAGATGTTGCGAGTGATTGTGAGTGGTTATGAGTGGTTGCGAGTGGTTGAGAGTAGTTGCCAGTGGTTGTGAGTGGTGGCCAGCGGTTGCGGGTAGTTGCGAGTCGTTGCGAGTGGTTGCGAGTGCGAGCCAGTGGTTGGGAGTGGTTGTGAGTGGTTGTGTGTGGTTTTGAGTGGTTGCGAGTTGTTGCGAGTGGTTGCGAGTTGTTGTCATTGGCTGCGAGTGGTTGCGAGTGGTTGCGAGTGGTTGCGAGTGGTTGCGATTGATTGCAAGTGGCTGCGAGTAGTTGCGAGTGGTTGCAAGTTGGTGTGAGTGGTTGCGAGTGGTTGTGAGCGGTTACGAGTTGTTAAGAGTGGTTGCAAGTGGTTGCAAGTGGTTGCGAATGGTGCTAAGTGGCTGCAAGTGGTTGCAAGTGGTTGCAAGTGGTTGCGAGTGGTGTGAGTGGTTGCGAGTGGTTGCGACTAGTTGTGAGTCCTTGTAAATGGTTGCGAGTGGTTGCTCCTGGCTGCGATTGGTTACGCGTGGTTGCGAGTGGTTGCGAGTGGTTCCAGGTGGTTGCGATTGGTTGCGAGTGGTTGCAAGTGGTTGAAAGTGGTTGCGAGTGGTTGCGAGTGGTTGTGATTGGTTGCGAGTGGTTGTGAGTGGTTGCGAGTAGTTGCGAGTGGTTACGAGTAACTGCAAGTGGTTGCAAGTGGTTTGGAGTGGTTGCGAGTGATTGCGAGTGGTTGTGATTGGTTGCGAGTGGTTATGAGTGGTTTCTAGTGATTGCAAGTGGTTGCGAGTGGTTGCAAGTGGTTGAAAATGGTTGCGAGTAGTTGCAAGTGGTTTCCAGTGGTTGCGAGTGGTTGTGAGTGGTTGCGGTGGTTGCGAGTGGTTGCGAGTTGTTGCAAGTGGTTGCAAGTAGTAGAGAATGGTTGGGACTGGTTGCGAGTGGTTGTGAGTGTTTGCCAGTGGTTACAAGTGGTTGCGAGTAGTTGGGTGTGGTTGCGAGTTTTTGTGAGTGGTTGGGAGTGGTTGCGAGTGGTTGCAAGTAGGTGTGACTGGTTGCGAGTGGTTGCAAGTGGTTGCGAGTGGTTACGAGTGGATGCGAGTGGTTGCAAGTGGTTGGAAGTGTTGCGAGTGGTTGCGAGTGGTTGCGAGTGGTTGCGAGTGGTTGCGAGTGGTCGCAAGTAGTTATGAGTGGTTGTAAGTGGTTGCGAGATGTTGAGAGTGGTTGTGAGTGGTTCCGAGTGGTTACAAGTGGTTGCCAGTTGTTGCGAGTGGTTACGCGTGGTTGCGAGTGGTTACAAGTGGTTGCAAGTGGTTGCGAGTGGTTGCGAGTGGTTCCGAGTGGTTGCGAGTAGTTGAGAGTGGTTGCGAGTCGTTCCGAGTGGTTGCAAGTGGCTGCGAGTCGTTGCGAGTGGTTGTGAGTGGTTTTGTGTGGTTGCGAGTGGTTGCGAGTGGTTGCGAGTGGTTACCAGTGGCTGCAAGTGGTTGCGAGTGGTTGGGAGTGGTTGCGAGTGGTTGCGAGTAGTTGCGAGTAGTTGCGAGTGGTTTTGAGTGGTTTCAAGTGGCTGTGAATGGTTGCAAGTGGTTTTGTGTGGTTGCGAGTGGTTGCGAGTGGTTGCGAGTGGTTGTCATTCGTTGCGAGTGGTTGGAAGTGGCTGGAAGTGGTTGTCAGTGGTTGCAAGTGGTTGTGAGTGGTTGCGAGTGGTTGCGAGTGATTGTGGGTGATTGGGAGTCGTTGCGAGGGGTTGTGAGTGGTTGCGAGTGGTTGCCAGTGGTTGCAAGTGGCTAGGATTGGTTGCGAGTGGTTGTCAGGGGTTGCGATTGGTTGCATGTAGTTGCGAGTGGTTGCAAGTGATTGCGAGTGGTTGTGAGTGGATATGAGTGGCTGCGAGTTCTTACGATTGGTCGCGAGTGGTTATGAGTGGTTGCGAGTGGTTGCAAGTTGTTGCGAGTGGTTGCGAGTGGTTGCGAGTGGATGCGAGTGGTTGCAAGTGGTTGCGAGTGGTGTCGTATGGTTGCGAGTGCTTGCAAGTGGATGCCAGTGGTTGCGAGTGGTTGAGTGGTTGCGATTGGTTGTGCCGGCTTGCAAGTGGTTGTGAGTGTTTGCGAGTGGTTGCGAGTGGTTGCGAGTGATTGCGAGTGGTTGCGAGTGTTTGCCAGTAGTGTGAGTGGTTGCGAGTGGTTGCGAGTGGTTGTGAGTGGTTATGTCTAGTTGCGAGTGGTTGCGAGTGGTTGCGAGTGGTTGCGAGTGGTTGTGAGTGGTTGCAAGTGGTTGCGAGTGGTTGCGAGTGGTTGCGAGTGGTTGCGAGTGATTGCGAGTGGTTGCGAGTGGTTGTGAGTGGTTATGTCTAGTTGCGAGTGGTTGCGAGTGATTGCGAGTGGTTGCGAGTGGTTGTGAGTGGTTATGTCTAGTTGCGAGTGGTTGCGAGTGATTGCGAGTGGTTGCGAGTGTTTGCCAGTAGTGTGAGTGGTTGCGAGTGGTTGCGAGTGGTTGTGAGTGGTTATGTCTAGTTGCGAGTGGTTGCGAGTGGTTGCGAGTGGTTGCGAGTGGTTGTGAGTGGTTGCAAGTGGTTGCGAGTGGTTGCGAGTGGTTGCGAGAGGTTGCGAGTGATTGCGGGTGACTGCGATTGGTTATGAGTGGTTGTGAGTGGTTGCGAGTGGTTGCAAGTGGTTATGAGTGGTTACGAGTGGTTGCAAGTGGTTGGAGTGATTGCGAGTCGTATCAAGTGGTTGCAAGAAGTTGCGAGTGGTTCCTAGTGGTTGTGAGTGGTAACAAGTAGTTGCGAATGATTACGAGTGGTTACGAATGTTTATGAGTGGTTGCGAGTGGTTGCGAGTGGTTGCGAGTCGTTGCGAGTGGTTTCAAGTCGTTGCAATTGGTTGCGAGTTGTTGTGAGTGGTTGTGAGTTGTTTTGAGTTGTTATGAGTGGTTGTGAGTGGTTGCAAGTGGTTGCGAGTGGTCGCGAGAGGTTGCGAGTGGTTGCATGTTGTTGCAAGTGGCTGCGATTAGTTGCGAATAATTGTGAGTGGTTGCGAATGGTTGCAAGTGGTTGCATGTGGTTTGGAGTGGTTGCGAGTGGTTCCGAGTGGTTGCCAATGGTTGTGAGTGGTTTTGAGTGGTTGCGACTGGTTGCAGGTGGTTGCGAGTGGTTGCGAATGGTTGCAAGTGGTTGCATGTGGTTTGGAGTGGTTGCGAGTGGTTCCGAGTGGTTGCCAATGGTTGTGAGTGGTTTTGAGTGGTTGCGACTGGTTGCAGGTGGTTGCGAGTGGTTGCGAGTGGTGCGTGTGGTTGTGAGTGATTGCGAGTGATGTGTGTGGTTGCAAGTGGTTCGGAGTGGCTGTGAGTGGTTGCAAGGGGTTGCAAGTGGTTGCGATTGGTTATGAGTGGTTACGTGTGGTTGCGAGTGGTGCGTGTGGTTGTGAGTGATTGCGAGTGATGTGTGTGGTTGCAAGTGGTTCGGAGTGGCTGTGAGTGGTTGCAAGGGGTTGCAAGTGGTTGCGATTGGTTATGAGTGGTTACGTGTGGTTACGAGTAGTTGCGAGTAGTTGCAAGTGGTTACGAGTGGTTGTGAGTGGTTGCGAGTGGTTGCGAGTGGTTGCCAGTGGTTGTGAGTGGTTGCGAGTGATTATGGGTGATTGCGATTGGTTGTGAGTGGTTGTGAGTGGTTGCGTGTGGTTGCGAGTGGTTACGAGTGGTTGTGAGTGGCTGGGAGTGGTTGCAAGTGGTTGCAAGTGGTTGCAAGTTGTTGCAAGTGGTTGCGAGTGGTTACGAGTGGTTGGGAGTGGTTTCAAGTGGTTGCAAGTGGTTGCGAGTGGTTGTGAGTTGTTTTGAGTGGTTTCAAGTAGTTGCGAGTGGTTGCGAGTGGTTGAGAGTGGTTGCGAGTGGTTGCGAGTACTTGCGAGTGGTTGCGAGTGGTTGCGTATGGTTAGGAGAGGTTGCGAGTGGTTGCGAGTGGTTGCGAGTCTTTCTGAGTGGTTGCGAGTGGTTGCAAATGGTTTCGAGTGGTTGCAAGTGGTTGCGAGTGGTTGTGATTGGTTGCGAGTGGTTGCGTGTGGTTGCAAGTGGTTGTGAGTGGTTGCGAGTGATTGCGAGTGGTTGCGAGTAGTTGCCAGTGGTGGCCGAGGGTTTTGAGTGGTGGCAAGTGGTTTCGGGTGGTTGTGGATTGTTGCGAGTGGTTGGGAGTGGTACGCAGTGGTTGCGAGTGATTGTGAGTGGTTGTGAGTGGTTGCGAGTGGTTGGGAGTTGTTGTGAGTGGTTGCGATTGGTTTCGAGTGGGTGCGAGTGGTTGCGATTGATTGCGAGTGGTTGCGAGTGGTTGCGAGTTGGTGCGAGTGGTTGCGAGTGGTTGCGAGTGGTTGAGGGTGGTTGCGTGTGATTGTGAGTGGTTGCGAGTGGTTGCAAGAAATTGCGCGTGGTGCTGAGTAGTTGCGAGTGGTTGCGAGTCGTTGCAAGTGGTTGCGAGTGGTTGTGAGTGGTTGCGAGTGGTTGCGACTGGTCTAGTGGTTGTGAGTGGTTGCAAGTGGTTGCAAGTGGTTGCGAGTGGTTGCGAGTGGTTGTGAGTGGTTGCGAGTGGTTGCGACTGGTCTAGTGGTTGTGAGTGGTTGCAAGTGGTTGCAAGTGGTTGCGAGTGGTTGCGAGTGGTTGTGAGTGGTTGCGAGTTGTGTGAGTGATTGCAAGTGGTCGCGAATGGTTACGAGTGATTGCGATTGGTTATGAGTGGTTGCGAGTGGTTGCGAGTGGTTGCGAGTGGTTGCGATTGGTTGCTAGTTGTTGCGAGTGGTTGCAAGTGGTTGCGAGTGGCTGCAAAGTGGTTGCGATTGGTCGCGAGTGGTTGCGAGAGGTTGCGAGTGGTTGCAAGTGGTTGCCAGTGGTTGCCAGTGGTTGTGAGTTGTTTTGATTTGTTTTGAGTGGTTGCGTGTGGTTGCGAGTGGTTACGATTGGTTGGGAGTGGTTGCGAGTAGTTGCGAGTGGTTGCGAGTGGTTGCGATTGGTTGGAAGTGGTTGCGAGTTGTTGTGAGTGGTCGCAAGTGGTTGTGAGTGGTTGTGAGTCGTTGCGAGTGGTTACAGCTGGTTGCAAGTGGTTGCATGTAGTTGCGAGTGGTTGTGCGTGGTTGCAAGTGGTTGCCAGTGGTTGTGAGTGGTTGTGAGAGGTGTGAGTGGTTACAAGTGGTTGTGAGTGGTTGGGAGGGGTTGCGAGTGGTTGCGAGTGGTTGTGAGTGGTTAGGTGTGGTTGTGAGTGGTTGGAGTGGTTGCGAGTGGTTGCGAGTGGTTGCGAGTGGTTGTGAGTGGTTGCGAGTGGTTGCGGGTGGTTGCGAGAGGTTGTGAGTGGTTGCGTATGATTGCGGGTGATTTTGAGTGGTTGTGAGTGTTTGCGAGTGGTTGCGAGTGGTTGCGAGTGGTTGCGAGTGGTTGCGAGTGGCTGCGAGTGGTAACGAGTGGTTGCAAGTGGTTGCGAGTGGTTGCAAGTGGTTGTGAGTGGTTGCGAGTGGTTACGAGTGATTACGAGTGGTTGCGAGTGGTTGCAAGTGGTTGCGAGCGGATGCGAGTGGTTGCGAGTGGTTGTGAGTGGTTGCAAGTGGTTGCGATTGGTTGCGAGTGATTGACGGTGATTGCGAGTGGTTGTGAGTGGTTGCGAGTGATTGCGAGTGGTTGCGAGTGGTTGCGAGTGGCTGCGAGTGGTAACGAGTGGTTGCAAGTGGTTGCGAGTGGTTGCAAGTGGTTGTGAGTGGTTGCGAGTGGTTACGAGTGATTACGAGTGGTTGCGAGTGGTTGCAAGTGGTTGCGAGCGGATGCGAGTGGTTGCGAGTGGTTGTGAGTGGTTGCAAGTGGTTGCGATTGGTTGCGAGTGATTGACGGTGATTGCGAGTGGTTGTGAGTGGTTGCGAGTGATTGCGAGTGGTTGCGAGTGGTTGCGAGTGGCTGCGAGTGGTAACGAGTGGTTGCAAGTGGTTGCGAGTGGTTGCAAGTGGTTGTGAGTGGTTGCGAGTGGTTACGAGTGATTACGAGTGGTTGCGAGTGGTTGCAAGTGGTTGCGAGCGGATGCGAGTGGTTGCGAGTGGTTGTGAGTGGTTGCCAATGGTTGCGAGTGGTTGCGAGTGGCTGTGAGTGGTTACGTGTGGTTGCGAGTGGTTGGGAGTGGTTGCGAGTGTTTGTCGTGGTTCCAAGTGATTGCGAGTGGTTGCGAGTGATTTCGGGTGATTACGAGTGGTTGCGAGTGGTTGTGAGTGGTTGCATTTGGTGTGAGTGGTTCCGAGTGGTTGCGAGAGGTTGTGAGTGGTTGCGAGTAGTTGCGAGTGGTTGCGAGTGGCTGCGAGTGGTAACGTGTGGTTGCAAGTGGTTGCGAGTGGTTGCGTGTTGTTGCGAGTGGTTCCGAGTGGTTGTGAGTGGTTACAAGTGGTTGTGAGTGGTTGCAAGTGGTTGCGATTGGTTGCGAGTGATTGACGGTGATTGCTAGTGGTTGTGAGTGGTTGCGAGTGGTTGCGAGTGGTTGCGAGTGGTTGCGAGTGGTTACGACTGGCTACGAATGGTTGCGAGTGGTTGCGTGTTGTTGCGAGTGGTTCCGAGTGGTTGTGAGTGGTTACAAGTGGTTGTGAGTGGTTGCAAGTGGTTGCGATTGGTTGCGAGTGATTGACGGTGATTGCGAGTGGTTGTGAGTGGTTGCGAGTGGTTGCGAGTGGTTGCGAGTGGTTGCGAGTGGTTACGACTGGCTACGAATGGTTGCGAGTGGTTGCGAGTGGTTGCAAGTGGTTGCGAGTTGTTGTGAATGGTTATGTGTGGTTGCCAGTGGTTACGAGTGGTTGCGAATGGTTATGAGTGGTTTCAAGTGGTTGTGAGTGGTTCCGAGTGGTTGCGAGTGGTTGCCAGTGGTTGCCAGTGGTTGCGATTGGTTGCGAGTGGTACAAGTGGTTGTGAGTGGTTGCGAGTGGTTGCAAGTGGTTGCGAGTAGTTGCGAGTGGTTGCGATTTGTTTGCAGTTGTTATGAGTGGTTGGGAGTGGTTGCGACTAGATTTGTGTGGTTGCGAGTGGTTGCAAGTAGTTGCAAGTGGTTGCGAGTGATTGTGAGTGGTTGCAAGTGGTTTCAAGTGGTTGCGAGTGGTTTCGAGTGGTTGTAAGTGGTAGCGAGTGGTTGTGAGTGGTTGCGAGTCGTTGCAACTGGTTGCAGTTAGTTGCGAGTGGTTGCGAGTGGTTAGGAGTGGTTGTGAGTGGTTGCGAGTGGTGTGAGTGGTTGCGAGTTGTTCCGAGTAGTTTTGAGTGATTGCAAATGGTTGCGAGTGGTTGCGATTGGTTGTGAGTGGTTGCGAGTGGTTGCGAGTGGTTGCGAGTGGTTGCGAGTGGTTACGAGTGGTTGCGAGTGGTTGTGAGTGGTGGCGAGTGATTGCGAGTGGTTGCGAGTGGTTGCGAGTGGTCGCGAATGGTTGCGAGTGGTTGCGAGTGGTTGCGAGTGAGTGCGAGTGGCTGCGAGTGGTTGCGAGTGGTTGCGAGTGGTTACGAGTGGTTGCGAGTGGTTGTGAGTGGTGGCGAGTGATTGCGAGTGGTTGCGAGTGGTTGCGAGTGGTCGCGAATGGTTGCGAGTGGTTGCGAGTGGTTGCGAGTGAGTGCGAGTGGCTGCGAGTGGTTGCGAGTGGTTGCGAGTGGTTACGAGTGGTTGCGAGTGGTTGTGAGTGGTGGCGAGTGATTGCGAGTGGTTGCGAGTGGTTGCGAGTGGTCGCGAATGGTTGCGAGTGGTTGCGAGTGGTTGCGAGTGAGTGCGAGTGGCTGCGAGTGGTTGCGAGTGGTTGCGAGTGGTTACGAGTGGTTGCGAGTGGTTGTGAGTGGTGGCGAGTGATTGCGAGTGGTTGCGAGTGGTTGCGAGTGGTCGCGAATGGTTGCGAGTGGTTGCGAGTGGTTGCGAGTGAGTGCGAGTGGCTGCGAGTGGTTGCGAGTGGTTGCGAGTGGTTACGAGTGGTTGCGAGTGGTTGTGAGTGGTGGCGAGTGATTGCGAGTGGTTGCGAGTGGTTGCGAGTGGTCGCGAATGGTTGCGAGTGGTTGCGAGTGGTTGCGAGTGAGTGCGAGTGGCTGCGAGTGGTTGCGAGTGGTTGCGAGTGGTTACGAGTGGTTGCGAGTGGTTGTGAGTGGTGGCGAGTGATTGCGAGTGGTTGCGAGTGGTTGCGAGTGGTCGCGAGTGGTTGCGAGTGGTTGCGAGTGGTTGCAAGTGGTTGCGAGTGGTTCCGAGTGGTTGTGAGTGGTTGCGAGCGCTTGCAAGTGGTTGCGAATGGTTGTGAGCGGTTGTGAGTTGTTGTGAGTGGATGCGAGTTTTTGTTTGTGGTTGCAAGAGGTTGCGATGGTTGAAGTTGTTGCCATTGATTGCGAGTGGTTGCGAGTGGTTGCGAGTGGTTGCGAGTTGGTGCGAGTGGTTGCGAGTGGTTGCGAGTGGTTGAGATTGGTTGCGCGTGGTTGTGAGTTGCTTTGAGTGGTTGCTAGTGGTTGCGAGTGGTACCGAGTAGTTGCGAGTGGTTGCGAGTGGTTCTAAGTGGTTCTGAGTGGTTGTGAGTGGTTGCGAATGGTTGCGACTGGTCGCGAGTGGTTGCGAGTGGTTGCGAGTGGTTGCAAGTGGTTGCGAGTGGTTGCGAGTGGTTGTGAGTGGTTGCAAGTGGTGTGAGTGGTTGCGAGTGGTTGCGAGAGGTTGTGAGTCGTTGCGACTGGTCGCGAGTGGTCGCGAGTGGTTGTGAATGGTTGCGAGTGGTTGCGAGTGGTTGTGACTGTCTGTGAGTGGTTACGTGTGGTTGCGAATGGTTGCGTGTGGTTGCGTGTGGTTGCGAGTGGTTGCGAGTTGTTGGAAGTAGTTGCGAGTGGTTGCATGTGGTTGCGAGTGATTGTTGTTGACTGGGAGTGGTTGTGAGTGGTTTGGAGTGGTTGCGAGTGGTTGCGACTGGTTGGGAGTGGTTACGAGTGGTTGCGAGTAGTTGCGAGTGGTTGAAAGTGGTTGCGAGTGGTTGCGAGTGGTTGTGAGTGGTTACAAGTGGTCACGAATTATTGCGAGTGGTTGCGAGTGGTTATGAGTGGTTGGAGTGGTTGCGAGTGTTTGCAAGTGGTTGAGAGTGGTTGCGAGTTGTTGCGAGTGGTTGCGAGTGGTTGCGAGTGGTTGTAAAGTGGTTGCGAGTGGTTGCGAGTGGTTGCAAGTGGTTGCAAGAGGTTGCGAGTCGTTGCAAGTGGTTGCCAGTGGTTGCGAGTGGTTGTGAGTTGTTTCGAACTGTTTTAAGTGGTTGCGAGTGGTTGCGAGTGGTTATGAGTGGTTGCGGGTGGTTGCATGTGGTTGTCAGTGGTTGTGAGTAGTTACGAGTGGTTGCGAGTTGTTGCGATTGGTTGGAAGTGGTTGGAAGTGGTTGCGAGTTGTTGCGAGTGGTCGCGAGTGGTTGCGAGTGGTTGTGAGTGGTTGCGACTGGTTATGAGTGGTTGCCAGTGGTTGCGAGTGGTTGCGAGTGGTTGCGAGTAGTTGCGCGTGTTAACGAGTGGTTGCGAGTGGTTGCGAGTGGTTGCGTACGGTTGCGAGTGGTTTTGATTGGTTACGAGTGGTTGTGAATGATTGCCAGTGGTGGCGAGTAGTTGCGATTGATTGCGAGTGGTTGCGAGTTGGTGCGAGTGGCTGTGAGTGGTTGCGAGTGGTTGAGAGTGGTTGCGAGTGGTTGCCAGTGGTTGCGAGTGGTTGCGACTGGTGGCGAGTGGTTGCGAATGGTTGCAAGTGGTTGTGAGTGGTTGCGAGTGGTTGCGAGTGGTTGCGAGTGGTTGCAAGTGGTTGCGAGT
>SZWC01012795.1:0-14590 GCA_023375785.1 Penium margaritaceum | reverse complement strand
CTCGCAACCACTCGCAACCACTCGCAACCACTTGCAACCACTCGCAACCACTCGCAACCACTCACAACCACTCGCAACCACTCGCAACCACACGCAACCACTCACAACCACTCGAAACCAATCACCACCACTCGCAACCACTCGCAACCACTCGCAACCACTTGCAACCACTCAAACCACTCGCAACCACTTGCAACCACTCGGTACCACTCGCAACCACTCGCAACCACTCCCAACCACTTGCAACTAATCACAACAAATCGCAATCATTTGCAACCACTCACAACCAATCACAACCACTCACAACCACTCGCAACCACTCGCAATCACTCGCAACGACGCACAACGACTCGCAACCACTCGCAACCACTCGCAACCACTCAGAACCACTTGCAACCAGTCGGAATCACTTGCAACGACTTGCAACCACTCGCAACCACTCGCAACTACTCGCAACCACTTAGAACCACTCACAACCACTCCCAACAACTCACAACCAATTGCAACCACTCGCAATCACTCGCAACCACACGCAACCAGTCGCAACCACTCGCAACCACTCGCAACCACTCGCAACCACTCACAACCACTCGCAACCACTTGCAACCATTCGCAACCACTAGGCACCACTGGCAACTTCTCGCAACCACTCCCAACCACTCGCAACCACTCGAAACCACTTGCCATCACTTGAAACTACTCACAACCAGACGCAACCACTCACAAGCACTCGCAACCCCTTGCAATCTCTCGCAACAACTCGCAACGACTCGCAACCACTAACAACCACTCACAACCACTCACAACCGCTCGCAACCACTAGCAATCTTTTGCAATTACATGCAACCACTCACAATCACTCGCAACCACTTGCTCCCACTTGCAACCACTCAGAATTCCTTGCAACCACTCACAAGCACTCGTAACCACTCACAACCACTCGAACCACTCGCAACCACTTGCAACCATTCGCAACTTGTTGCAACCACTCGCAACCACTCGCAACCATTCGCAACCTGTTGCGACCACTCGCAACCACTCGCAACCACTCGCAACCACTCGCAACCACTCACAACCACTTGCAACCAGTAGCAATCACTCGCAACGACTCGCAACCACTCGCAACCGCTTGCAACCACTCACAACCACTCACAACCACTCCCAACCACTCGCAACCACCAGGAACCACTCGCAACCACACCAACCACTCCCAACTACTCACAACCACTCGTAACAAATCGCAACCACTCGCAGCCACTCGCAACCACTCACAACCAATCACAGCCACTCGCAACCACTCGCAACCACTCCCAACCACTGGCAACCACTCCCAAACACTCCCAACCAGTTGCAACCACTTTGACCACTCGTAACCAATCGCAACAACTCAAAGTCTCTCGTAACCACTCGCAACCACTCACAACCACTCCAAACCACTCGCAACAACTCAAAACCACTCTTAACAACTCTCAACCACTCGCAACCCTTGCAACAACTCACAACCACTCGCAACCAATCGCAACAATACGCAACCACTCGCAACCACTCGCACCCACTGACAACCACTCGTAACCACATAGAACCACTCCCAACCACTCGCAACTGCTCGCAACCACTCGCAACCACTCCCAACCACTTGCAACAACCCGCAACCACTCGCATTCACTTGCACCCACTTGCAACCACTCGCAACCACTCGCAACCAGTCGCAACCACTCGCAACCACTCGCAACCACTCGCAACCACTCACAACCACTCGCAACAACTCGCAACCACTCACAACCACTCGTAACCAATCGCAACCACTCGCAACCACTCATGACCACTCGCAACCACTTGCAACCACTTGCAACCACTCGCAACCACTCGCAACCACCCGGTACCACTCGCAACCACTCACAACCACTCGCAACCACTCGCGACCACTCGCGACCACTCGCGACCACTCGCGACCACTCGCGACCACTCGCGACCACTCGCGACCACTCGCGACCACTCGCGACCACTCGCGACCACTCGCGACCACTCGCGACCACTCGCGACCACTCGCGACCACTCGCGACCACTCGCGACCACTCGCGACCACTCGCGACCACTCGCGACCACTCGCGACCACTCGCGACCACTCGCGACCACTCGCGACCACTCGCGACCACTCGCGACCACTCGCGACCACTCGCGACCACTCGCGACCACTCGCGACCACTCGCGACCACTCGCGACCACTCGCGACCACTCGCGACCACTCGCGACCACTCGCGACCACTCGCGACCACTCGCGACCACTCGCGACCACTCGCGACCACTCGCGACCACTCGCGACCACTCGCGACCACTCGCGACCACTCGCGACCACTCGCGACCACTCGCGACCACTCGCGACCACTCGCGACCACTCGCGACCACTCGCGACCACTCGCGACCACTCGCGACCACTCGCGACCACTCGCGACCACTCGCGACCACTCGCGACCACTCGCGACCACTCGCGACCACTCGCGACCACTCGCGACCACTCGCGACCACTCGCGACCACTCGCGACCACTCGCGACCACTCGCGACCACTCGCGACCACTCGCGACCACTCGCGACCACTCGCGACCACTCGCGACCACTCGCGACCACTCGCGACCACTCGCGACCACTCGCGACCACTCGCGACCACTCGCGACCACTCGCGACCACTCGCGACCACTCGCGACCACTCGCGACCACTCGCGACCACTCGCGACCACTCGCGACCACTCGCGACCACTCGCGACCACTCGCGACCACTCGCGACCACTCGCGACCACTCGCGACCACTCGCGACCACTCGCGACCACTCGCGACCACTCGCGACCACTCGCGACCACTCGCGACCACTCGCGACCACTCGCGACCACTCGCGACCACTCGCGACCACTCGCGACCACTCGCGACCACTCGCGACCACTCGCGACCACTCGCGACCACTCGCGACCACTCGCGACCACTCGCGACCACTCGCGACCACTCGCGACCACTCGCGACCACTCGCGACCACTCGCGACCACTCGCGACCACTCGCGACCACTCGCGACCACTCGCGACCACTCGCGACCACTCGCGACCACTCGCGACCACTCGCGACCACTCGCGACCACTCGCGACCACTCGCGACCACTCGCGACCACTCGCGACCACTCGCGACCACTCGCGACCACTCGCGACCACTCGCGACCACTCGCGACCACTCGCGACCACTCGCGACCACTCGCGACCACTCGCGACCACTCGCGACCACTCGCGACCACTCGCGACCACTCGCGACCACTCGCGACCACTCGCGACCACTCGCGACCACTCGCGACCACTCGCGACCACTCGCGACCACTCGCGACCACTCGCGACCACTCGCGACCACTCGCGACCACTCGCGACCACTCGCGACCACTCGCGACCACTCGCGACCACTCGCGACCACTCGCGACCACTCGCGACCACTCGCGACCACTCGCGACCACTCGCGACCACTCGCGACCACTCGCGACCACTCGCGACCACTCGCGACCACTCGCGACCACTCGCGACCACTCGCGACCACTCGCGACCACTCGCGACCACTCGCGACCACTCGCGACCACTCGCGACCACTCGCGACCACTCGCGACCACTCGCGACCACTCGCGACCACTCGCGACCACTCGCGACCACTCGCGACCACTCGCGACCACTCGCGACCACTCGCGACCACTCGCGACCACTCGCGACCACTCGCGACCACTCGCGACCACTCGCGACCACTCGCGACCACTCGCGACCACTCGCGACCACTCGCGACCACTCGCGACCACTCGCGACCACTCGCGACCACTCGCGACCACTCGCGACCACTCGCGACCACTCGCGACCACTCGCGACCACTCGCGACCACTCGCGACCACTCGCGACCACTCGCGACCACTCGCGACCACTCGCGACCACTCGCGACCACTCGCGACCACTCGCGACCACTCGCGACCACTCGCGACCACTCGCGACCACTCGCGACCACTCGCGACCACTCGCGACCACTCGCGACCACTCGCGACCACTCGCGACCACTCGCGACCACTCGCGACCACTCGCGACCACTCGCGACCACTCGCGACCACTCGCGACCACTCGCGACCACTCGCGACCACTCGCGACCACTCGCGACCACTCGCGACCACTCGCGACCACTCGCGACCACTCGCGACCACTCGCGACCACTCGCGACCACTCGCGACCACTCGCGACCACTCGCGACCACTCGCGACCACTCGCGACCACTCGCGACCACTCGCGACCACTCGCGACCACTCGCGACCACTCGCGACCACTCGCGACCACTCGCGACCACTCGCGACCACTCGCGACCACTCGCGACCACTCGCGACCACTCGCAACCACTCGCAACCCCTCGCAACCACTCGCATCCACTCGCAACCACTCACACCGACTCGCAACCACTCGCAACCACTTGCAAGCACTCGCAACAACTCGCAACCACCCACAGCTACTCGCAACCACTTGCAACCACTTGTAACCGCTCAGAACCACTCGCAACCACTCGCAACTACTCGCAACCACTCGCAGCCACTCGCAACCACTTGCAACCAGTCGCAATCACTCGCAACAAGTGACAACCACTCGCAACCACTCTCAACCACTCGCACCCACTCACAACCACTCGCAACCACTCGCAACCACTCGCAACCACTCGCATCCACTCGCAACCAATCGCAACCGCTTGCAACCACTCGCAACCACTCACAACCACTCGTAACCACTCGCAACCACCAGGAACCACAAAAAACCACTCGGAACCACTCCCAACAACTCGGAACCACTCGCAACCATTCCCAAGCACTCACAAGCACTCGCAACCACTTGCAACCAGTCACCACCACTCGCAACCACTCGCAACCACTCGCTACCACTCGCAACCACTCGCAACCACTCCCAACCACTCGCAACCACTTGCAACCACTTGCAACCACTCGCAACCAATCGAAACCACTTGAAGCCTCTCATAACCACTCGCAACCATTCACAACCACTCCAAACCACTCGCAACAACTCAGAACCACTGGCAACAACTCTCAGCCACTCGCAACCACTTGCAACCACTCACAACCACTCGTAACCAATCGCAACAATACGCAACCACTCACAACCACTCGCAACCACTGACAACCACTCACAACCACACAAAACCACTCCAAACCACTCGTAACTGCTCGTAACCACTCGCAACCACTCGCAACCACTCGCAACTACCCGCAACCACTTGCAACCACTTGCAACCACTTGCAATCACTCGCAACCACTCGCAACCACTTGCAACCACTAACAACCACTCGCAACCACTCAAAACCACTCGCAACCAACTGCAACCACTCACAACAACTCGTAACCAATCGCAACCACTCGCAACCACTCGTAACCACTCACAACCATTTGCAACCACTTGCAACCACTCGCAACCACTCGCGACCACTCGGTACCACTCGCAACCACTCGCAACCACTCCTAACCACTCGCAACTGCTCGCAACCACTCACAATCATTTGCAACAACTCACAACCAATCACAACCACTCACAGCCACTCACAACCACTCGCAATCACTCACAAGAACTCACAACCACTCGCAACCACTCGCAAACACTCGCAACCACTCACAACCACTTGCAACCTGTTTCAATCACTCTCAACCACTCGCAACCACTCGCAACCACTGGCAACCAGTCGCAACCACTCGCAAACACTCGCAACCACTCGCAAACACTCGCAACCACTCACCACCACTCGCAACCACTAGCAACCCCTTGCAACCACTCGCAACCACTCCCAACCACTCGCAACCACTCGCAACCACTCCCAACAACTCACAACCACTCACAACCACTCCCAACCACTCACAACCTCTCGTAACCACTTTCAACTACTCGCAAGCACTCGCAACCACTTGCAACCACTCGCAACCAGTCGCAACCACTCGCAACCTCTGGTAACCACTCGCAACCACTCACACCCACTCGCAACCACTCGCAACCAATCGCAACCGCTCGCAACCTCTCGTAACCACTCACAACCACTCTCAAGCACTCTCAACCACTCACAACCACTCGCAACCACTCGCAACAATACACAACCACTCGCAACCACTGGCCACAACTGACAACTACTCACAACCACACAAAACCACTCGCAACCACTCCTAACCACTCGCGACCACTCGCAACCACTCACAACTAATCGCAACCACTCACAACCACCCGCAACCCAACGGAACCACTCGCAACTACTTCCAACCACTGGCAACCACTGGTAACCACTCGCAACAACTCGCAACCAATCACAACCACTCGCAACCACTCGCAACCACTCGCAACCACTCGCAACCACTCACAACCACTGGCAACCAATCACAACCACTCGCAACCATGAGACCCACTCGCAATCACTCGCAACCACTCGGTACAACTCACAACAACCTGTAACCACTCCCAACCACTCGCAACTACTCGCAACCACTCGCAATCATTTGCAACCACTCACAACCAATCACAATTACCCACAACCAGTCGCAACCACTCACAATCACTCGCAGCAATGCACAACCACTCGCAACCACTCGCAACCACTCGCAACCACTCACAACCACTTGCAACCGGACGCAATCACTCGCAACCACTAGCAACCACTCGCAACCACTCGGAACCACTCACAACCACTCGGAACTACTCGCAACCACTCCCAGCCACTCGCAACCACTCGCAAGCACTCGCAACCACTCGCAACCACTCTCAGCGACTCACAACCACTCCCAACCACTCGCAACCACCAGCAACCACTCCCAACCACTCGCAACCACTTCCAACCACTCGTAACCACTCGCAACCATTCGCAGCCACTCGCGACCACTCACAACCACTCGCGACCACTCGCAACCACTTGCAACCACTTGCAACCACTCACAACCACCTGCAACGCAACACAACCACTTGCAACCACTTCCATCCACTCGCAACCACTCATGACCACTCGCAACAACTCGCAACCAATCACAACCACTCGCAACCACTCGCAACCACTCGCAACCACTCGCAATGACTCACAACCACTCGCAACCAATGACAACCACTCGCAACCACCAGACCCACTCGCAACCACTTGCAACTACTCGGTACAACTCGCAACCACTTGCAACCACTCCCAACCACTCGTAACTACTCGCAACCACTCGCAATCATTTGCAACCACTCACAACCAATCACAACCACTCAGAACCACTCGCAACCACTCACAATCACTCGCAACAATGCACAACCACTCGCAACCACTCACAACCACTCGCAACCACTCACAACCACTTGCAACCAGACGCAATCACTCGCAACCACTAGCAACCACTCGCAACCACTCGGAACCACTCGTAACCACTCGAAACCCCTGGCAACCACTCGCGACCACTCGCAGCCATTCGCAACCACTCACAACCACTCGCAACCACTCGCAACCACTCTCAACGACTCACAACCACTCTGAACAACTCGCAACCACCAGCAACCACTCCCAACCACTCGCAACCACTACCAACGACTTACAACCACTCGCGACCACTCGCAACCACTCGCAACCACTCGCAACCACTCCCAACCACTCGCAACCACTTGCAACCATTTGCAACCACTCGCAACAAATGGCATCCACTCGCAACCTCTCGTAACCACATGTAACCACTAACAGCCAATCCCAACCACTCGCAACAACTCGGAACCACTCGCAACCACTCTCAACTACTCGTAACCACTCGGAACCAGTCGCAACCACTCCCAACCACTCACAACCACTCGCAACCACTTGCAACCACTCGTATCCAATCGCAACCACTCGCAACCTCTTGTAACCACTCGCAACCACTCACAACCACTTGCAACCACTTGCAACCACTCACAACCACTCACAACCACTCGCAACAATACGCAACCACTCACAACCACTCGCAACTACTGACAACCACTCGCAACCACACAAAACCACTCGCAACCACTCGTAACCACTCGCAACCACTCGCAACCACTCGCAACCACTCACAACCACTCGCAACCACTCGTAACCACTCGCAACCACTCGCAACCACTCGCATCCACTCGCAACCACTCGCAACCACTCGCAACCTCTCGTAACCACTCGCAACCACTCGCAACCACTCGCATCCACTCGCAACCACTCGCAACCACTCGCAACCTCTCGTAACCACTCGCAACCACTCGCAACCACTCGCATCCACTCGCAACCACTCGCAACCACTCGCAACCTCTCGTAACCACTCGCAACCACTCGCAACCACTCGCATCCACTCGCAACCACTCGCAACCACTCGCAACCTCTCGTAACCACTCGCAACCACTCGCAACCACTCGCATCCACTCGCAACCACTCGCAACCACTCGCAACCTCTCGTAACCACTCGCAACCACTCGCAACCACTCGCATCCACTCGCAACCACTCGCAACCACTCGCAACCTCTCGTAACCACTCGCAACCACTCGCAACCACTCGCATCCACTCGCAACCACTCGCAACCACTCGCAACCTCTCGTAACCACTCGCAACCACTCGCAACCACTCGCATCCACTCGCAACCACTCGCAACCACTCGCAACCTCTCGTAACCACTCGCAACCACTCGCAACCACTCGCATCCACTCGCAACCACTCGCAACCACTCGCAACCTCTCGTAACCACTCGCAACCACTCGCAACCACTCGCATCCACTCGCAACCACTCGCAACCACTCGCAACCTCTCGTAACCACTCGCAACCACTCGCAACCACTCGCATCCACTCGCAACCACTCGCAACCACTCGCAACCTCTCGTAACCACTCGCAACCACTCGCAACCACTCGCATCCACTCGCAACCACTCGCAACCACTCGCAACCTCTCGTAACCACTCGCAACCACTCGCAACCACTCGCATCCACTCGCAACCACTCGCAACCACTCGCAACCTCTCGTAACCACTCGCAACCACTCGCAACCACTCGCATCCACTCGCAACCACTCGCAACCACTCGCAACCTCTCGTAACCACTCGCAACCACTCGCAACCACTCGCATCCACTCGCAACCACTCGCAACCACTCGCAACCTCTCGTAACCACTCGCAACCACTCGCAACCACTCGCATCCACTCGCAACCACTCGCAACCACTCGCAACCTCTCGTAACCACTCGCAACCACTCGCAACCACTCGCATCCACTCGCAACCACTCGCAACCACTCGCAACCTCTCGTAACCACTCGCAACCACTCGCAACCACTCGCATCCACTCGCAACCACTCGCAACCACTCGCAACCTCTCGTAACCACTCGCAACCACTCGCAACCACTCGCATCCACTCGCAACCACTCGCAACCACTCGCAACCTCTCGTAACCACTCGCAACCACTCGCAACCACTCGCATCCACTCGCAACCACTCGCAACCACTCGCAACCTCTCGTAACCACTCGCAACCACTCGCAACCACTCGCATCCACTCGCAACCACTCGCAACCACTCGCAACCTCTCGTAACCACTCGCAACCACTCGCAACCACTCGCATCCACTCGCAACCACTCGCAACCACTCGCAACCTCTCGTAACCACTCGCAACCACTCGCAACCACTCGCATCCACTCGCAACCACTCGCAACCACTCGCAACCTCTCGTAACCACTCGCAACCACTCGCAACCACTCGCATCCACTCGCAACCACTCGCAACCACTCGCAACCTCTCGTAACCACTCGCAACCACTCGCAACCACTCGCATCCACTCGCAACCACTCGCAACCACTCGCAACCTCTCGTAACCACTCGCAACCACTCGCAACCACTCGCATCCACTCGCAACCACTCGCAACCACTCGCAACCTCTCGTAACCACTCGCAACCACTCGCAACCACTCGCATCCACTCGCAACCACTCGCAACCACTCGCAACTACTCGCAACCACTTGCAACCTCTCGCAACCACTCGCAACCACTCGCAACCACTCGAAACCACTCGCAACCACTCGCAGCCACTCGCAACCACTCGCAACCAATCGCAACCACCCGCAACCACTCGCAACCACTCGCATCCACTTGCAACCACTCGCAACCACTGGCAACCACTCACAACCACTCTCAACCACTCGCGAGAACTCGCAACCACTCACAACCACTCGCAACCACTCGCAACCACTCAACACCACTTGTCACCAATGGCAACCACTCGCAACCACTCGTAACCACTTGCAACCACTTCCAACCACTCGCAACCACTGGCAACCACTGGGTACCACTCCGTACCACTCAAAACCGCTCGCAACCACTCCCAACCACTCGCAACTACTCGCAACCACTCGCAATCATTTGCAACCACTCACAACCAATCACAACCACTCACAACCACTCGCAACCACTCGCAATAACTCGCAACAATGCACACCCACTCGCAACCACTCGCAACCACTCGCAGCCACTCACAACCACTTGCAACCAGTCACAATCACTCGCAACAACTTGCAACCACTCGCAACTACTCGGAACCACTTGCAACCACTCGTAACCACTCTCAACCATTCGCAACCACTCGCAACCACTCGCAACCACTCGCAACCACTCGCAACCACTCCGAACCACTCGCAACCACTCGCAACCACTCGCAACCACTGGCAACCACTTGCAACCACTTGCAACCACTCGCAACCACTCGCAACCACTCGGTACCACTCGCAACCGCTCGCAACCACTCCCAACCACTCGCAACTACTCGCAACCACTCGCAATCATTTGCAACCACTCACAACCAATCACAACCACTCACAACCACTTGCAACCACTCACAATCACTCGCAACAACTCACAACCACTCGCAACCACTCACAACCACTCGCAACCACTCACAACCACAACCAACCAGTCTCAATCACTCGCAACAACTTGCAACCACTCGCAACCACTCGCAACCACTCGCAACCACTCGCAACCACTCGCAACCACTCGCAACCACTCGCAACCACTCGCAACCACTCGCAACCACTCACAACCACTCGCAACCACTCGCAACCACTAGCAACCACTCGCAACCACTCGCAACCACTCGCGACCACTCGCAACCACTCGCAACCACTCGCAACCACTCACAACCACTCGCAACCACTCGCAACCACTCGTAACCACTCGCAACCACTCGCAACCACTCGCAACCACTCGCAACCACTCGCAACCACTCGCAACCACTCGCAACCACTCGCAACCACTCGCAACCACTTGCAACCATTGGCAACCACTCACAACCACTCGCAACCACTCACAACAACTCGCAACCACAAGCAACCACTTGGAACCACTCGCAACCACTCCCGACCACTCGCAACCACACGCAACCACTGGCAACCACTCGTAACCTATCACAACCACTCGCAACCACTCCTAACCACTCGCAACCACTCACAACCACTTGCAACCACTCGCAACAGCTCGCAACCACTCACAACCACTCTCAACCAATCGCAACCACTTGCAACCACGCACAACCACTCGCAACCACTCACAACAATATGCGAACACTCGCAACCACTCGCAACCACTGACAACCACTCGCAACCACACAAAACCACGCGGACCACTCGTAACCACTCGCAACCACATGCAACCACTCGATACCACTCACAACCACTCGTAACCACTCGCAAAACTTGCAACCACTTGCAACCACTTGCAACCACTCGCAACCAATTGAATCCAGTCGCAACCACTCACAACCACTCACAACCACTTGAAACCACTCGCAACCACTTGCAACCACTCGCAACCACTCTCAACCACTCACAACCATTCCCAACCACTCGCAACCACTCGCAATCACTCGCAACCACTCACAACCACTCACAACTACTCGCATCCAATCGCAACCACTCGCAACCACTCGCAACCACTCGGTACCACTCACAACAAGTGGCAACTACTCCCAGCTACTTGCAACTACTTGCAACCACTCGCAATCATTTGCAACCACTTACAACCAATCACAACCACTCACAACCACTCGCAACCACTCGCAGTTCCTCGCAACAACACGCAACCACTCACAACCACTCAACCACTCGCAACAACTGACAACCACTCGCAACCACTCGCAGCTACTCGCAACCACTCACAACCACTTGCAAACACTCGCAACCACTCGCAACTACTTGCAACCACTCGCACTCACTCGCAACAACTCGCAACAACTCGCAACTACTCGCAATCACTTGCAACCACTCACAACCACTTGCAACCACTCGCAACCACTTGCAACTACTGGCAACCACTCACAATCACTTGTAACCACTCGCAACCACTTGCAACCACTCGCATTAACTTGCAACCACTCGCAACAACTCGCAACCACTCGAAACCACACACAACCACTTGCAACTACTCGCAACCACTCGCAAACACTCACAAACACTCGCAACCACTCGCAACCGCTCGCAAGTACTCCAAACTACTTGGAATGACTCAGAGCCCCTTGCAACCACTCGAAACCACTCGCAACAACTCACAACCACTCGCAACAACTCGCAACCTCTCCTGATTACTCGAAACCACTCGAACCACTTGCTACTACTCGCAATCATTTATAACCACTCACAACCACTTGCAACCACTCGCAACCACTCGCACTACTCCAAAAAACCCGCAACGACTCAGAACCCCTCGCAACCACTCGCAACTAATCGCAACCACTTCCAGCCACTCGCAACCACTCGCAAGCACTCGCAACTACTTAAAACCATTCGCAACCATTAGCAACCACTGGCAACTACTCGCAACCACTCGCAACCACTTACAACCACTCGCAACCACTTGAAAGCATTCGCAACCAATCGCAACCACTCGCAACCACTCACAACCACTCGCGACCAGTCGCAACCACTCCCAATCATTTTCAACTACTCACAACCAATCGCAACCACTCACAACCATTTACAACCACTCGCAACCACTCACAACCACTCGCAACCACTCACAACCACTCGCAACCACTTGTAACAGCTCACAATCACTTGCAACCACTTACAACCACTCGCGACCACTCGCAACCATTCGCAACCACTCGCAACCACTTGCCACCACTCACAACCACTCCCAACCATGCGGGACCACCCCGAACCACTCGCAACCACTCACAACAATCGCAACCACACACCACCACTCACAACCACTTACAACCACTCGCAACCACTCTCAACCACTCGCATCCACTCACAACCACTTGCAACCACTCGGCACCACTTGTGACCACTCGCGACCAGTCACGAGCACTTGTAACCACTCGCAGCCACTCGCAACCACTCGTAACCACTCATAACCGCTCGTAACCACTCGGAACCGCTGCCAACCGATCGCAAAGACTCGCAACCACTCGCAACCACTCGCAATCACTCGCAACCACTCACAAGTCCTAGCAACCACTCGCAACCACTTGCAACCACTCACAAGGACTCGCAACCACTCGCAACCACTCGCAACCACTCGCAACCACTCACAACCACTCGCAACCACTTGAAACCACTTGCAACCACTCACAACCATTCGCAACCACTCGGAACATCTCGCAACAACTCGCAACCACTTGAAACCACTTGCAACCACTCGCAACCATTCGCAACCACTCGGAACATGTCGCAACAACTCGCAACCACTCGCAACCACTCCCAACCACTCCCAACCACTCGCAACCACGCACAACCACTTACAACCACTTGCAACCACTCGCAACCAATCGCAACCACTTCACCACTCCCAACGACTCGCAACCACTCGCAACCACTCGCAACCACTCGCAACTATTCACAACCACTCACAACAACTCGCAAACATTCGCAACCACTTGCAACTACTTGCAACCACTCGCAACCACTTGCAACCACTCACAACCACTCGCAACTACTTGTTGTCACTTGCAATCACTCGCAAGCACTTGTACCTACTCTCACGACCTGCAACTACTCGCAACAACTCACAACCACTTATAACCACTCGTCACCACTCGCAACCACTCGCAAAAACTCACAACCACTCACAACCACTCGCAACCATTCACAGCCACTCGCAACCATTGCAACCAGTCGGAACTACTCCAAACTACTCGCAACGACTCAGAACCCCTCGTAACCATTTGCAACCAATCCCAACCTCTTGCAGCCACTCGCAACCACTCGCAACCACTAGCAACCACTCGCAACAACTCGCAATCACTCGTACCCACTCACAATCACTGGCAACCACTCGGAACTATGCACAACCACTCGCAACTACCCGCAACCACGCGCAACAACTTAATACCACTCGCAACCACTTGAAATCACTTCCAACAAATCGCAACCACTTGCAAGCACTCGCTACCACTTACTACCACTTGCAACCACTTGCAACCATTCGTAACCACTCGCAACCACTCGCAACCACTCGCAACCACTCGCAACCACTCACAACCACTTGCAACCACTGGGAACCACTCGCAACCACTTGTAACCACTCCCAACCAATCACAACCAATCCCAAC
>SZWC01012794.1:47632-66032 GCA_023375785.1 Penium margaritaceum | reverse complement strand
CCCCCCCCCCCCCCCCCCCCCCCTTGCGGCCTTCCCTCTGCATCCCTCATTTGCTTACTCACTCACTTGCTCGCTCGTTTGCTCGCTCACCAAGCGAGCAAGCAAGGAGCGAAGGGGGCGACATGGCATCGCCCCCACTCCTCCTTTCCCTTTCTTTTGTCCCCCCCCAAAGTCTGAACTGTCCCCTTTCCAGGGGGCGATGAAGAAAAGGATGACAAGCGCACCTGGGGGTGGACAATGTAACCCCCAAGAAAATAGGACACAAAAAGAAATAAAGGAGGAGGAAAAAGGGAGGACCAATGCACTTGAAAGAAGGAGGCAATCAAGTAACTCTTGGGTGAGGGGTAATTTGACAAATCACCATAGAATTTGGTGAGGAAAGAAAAAAAGAAACAACACAGGCATAGGGTATCCTAGAGAAGGGGCACCGTGTTAACCCTAAGGAAGGGGTCTCCGAGAAATCACCGGGATATTTGTTGAACCAAGAGAACGGTGACTATCATAGCAGCACCTGCTATGACAGTGGCCTGAGGCCACTGCCATTGGTTGACGACAACAGCGGCAGCAAAAGCAACAACCGGTCAGCAGCACGTTTCTTTGGACGTGTTGTGGCCTTGTAGCGTGTACGGTCAGGTCACGATTGTTGATCTCAGCACTACAACTCGTCACAGTGACGGTGTCCGATTGTGTTGTAGTCTCCCAGGGCTTGGTGCTTCAGCGACAAGAGCAGGGACTCTCCACACCGCCATTGTTAGGTGCTCGAGATGAGTTCTCCGACATGGTACCAAGTTTCTTGTGCATTGGCAATCTATTATTCTGGTGATGGATGTCATTTGGTGTCAATGCTGGACGTGTCTTTGGGGCTGGCATCCACCTCGGCGTCGGTCCCCTGAGATCACACATTCTCCACTGGATGAGGATGTGCCGGCGTTGGTGGATCAACTCATAGGGCTTCGGGCAGTCATGCTCGCCAAGATCCATGGCCTGGAGCGGATGATGAAGCAGCTATGTGATCTTGCCGTCACCGAGCGTGCTACTTCCATGAGTTTTTCGACGACTTCCTTGCATTCCTCTATATCTTCTTCTTCTGCTTCGCCTCAGGATGCTTCTTCAGTGTCACCCTTTGATCCATCCCGAGCGGCTACCATTCTCTCAAGCCTTCATTATGCCCCCACGTTCCGTTTTGGATGACTCATCTTTCGGTGGTCCGTCTCGAGCGCAGGGTAGTCGTCGCTGCACGACCCATCCTGCTGATCAGAGCTTAGACAGCTTGTCTACTCCCAGGGCTATCGTTGCTCATCCTGTCAAGGTGGAGAGTGGCTGTCAGGACAGCCAACCACATTGATATCGACAGGGTTAGCACCTTCACTTGTGAGGAGCATCTCGGAGTCACCTCATGCAGACGCGGATGCCACGATGCTGACACATGACGTGGAATCAGATCTAGATATGGCATTGATGGTGGAGATATGTTTTTCATCGAGGTCAAAATCCATGCCGGGGCAGGAGCCGGACGTTCTATAGTGACAGATTGAATCAAGAGTTGTAAAGGTCTCATGTCCCTGGGCAGTGCCACTTGCGGCTCCGACCGGTGATGGCCCAGTGGTGGCAGAGGAGCACCATACAGCCCAAGATTCCTCTTGCAAACTTATGGGGGAGCTAGACGCAGCTGGATTGCACCAGCCTAGCAATGGTCACAGTGTAGGAGACATACGCGTCATCAAGATCGACTTCCATGCCGATGCAGGAGCTAGACGTTCTATAGGACCAGATTCTATCGAGAGCGGTGCAGGCCCCGAGTCCTTGGGTGGCGCCACTCACGACTTTGACCGGTGGCGGCGCGGTGGTGGCAGAGGAGCCCCGTATGGCCGGGGATGCCTCTTGCGGACTTCGCGGGTAGTTGGTGGAGTAGGTTCACACCAACCTGGTGGAGGTCGTAGTGCAGGAGCAGAGTGGATCAGCTGGTCTTTCACACATGGAGGTATTCTTGAGCGAAGCATTACTAAGAGATGTCCCTGGGATATGTGCTGTAGTAGACACAGCAGGCTCGACTTGTCATGGACACTACCCGATGACCTGCTTCAGCATCAGGAGTCGCCCATGTTCCTAGAGTCTATGGGTTTCTGCACACACTGAGGAGCAACGTCACACACGGCGCACTCAGGTGATGATCCTTACTCCATCATCAAGCAGGTGACAACGACCAGACGATGCATGAGCGCCTGCTGCGCTTGTTTGTTGCCTCGACTGGCATTGGATCAGTCGTCAAGCCGTTGTTGTCCACAGCTGTGTCCACTGTGCCAGCAATTAGGGATGGTGTTGCAGACCAAACCAGGCGGATGGAATCACCTCGTCAGCAATAGTAGAGTCCTGCCCTCACATGTTCATCCATTGGTAATCCTTCTCATTACATCGACGATGAGAGTGGAGATATTTGCACACACAACATTTCTACATACTCCGTGGACTCACACGACACTGCCTTCTCCTTCTCTTATGGCACGCGAGCGATCATCCCTCCTAGTGTGATAGACACAAGTTGCAGTCGGGATGCAAATCTTTTAGTTGCATCCGTTTCTCCAGCATCTCAGCAAGTTGCGAGTTTGGTTGAACCCCAGGAGGATGCAGCACCACTGGCTCAATCTTCTTTAGCAGTAAAGACGCAGATGGAGTTGTACTCGTGAGTTCTGTGGTCAATGCATGCGAAATTCAGTGAGGCAGAGATGGTCCTACGCGAGGCAGACATGTGCCACCTCCGCATGTCCGAGGAGAATTACGCTGACTCACAAGAGGACATAGAGATGCTTTGGTTGGAGGTGATAGCAACGCAGGAGTGACTATCAGTGCATGGGGTAGCACTCCTACCGACATGAGCTTTCCACCATCAGGACCTCCCATACTCATCATGTGGGAAGATCCTGTACCACCTCCAAGTGTGATGTCAGATGGAGACACTACCACAGACGAGGTGAGCATGCCTTTTGTTCCTACTATCCTCGTTCTCGATGACTTCATCATCACTTCTCTTTTTACTCCTGCTTCCATCACGCACCTTCATCCACCCGCTTCAGTTGCTCCATTGTCATGTTTTTCCATGTTTGGTGGTCCGGTTTGTCATTCTAGCCCTCCTCCCCTTGAGGTGGTGCACCCTTGTGCTTCAGGGTGCTCTATCTTGCCTCAAAGGCCAGCTCCGCCACTTCATTCATGCTTGCGTGCTGCTTGCCCATTCCCTTTCCTCTGGCATATATTGATGGATCACGGTAGATCAGAGAGAGGAGAGAGTGTGAGTTGGGACCCTTGGCAGTCACACAAGGATTGGTACACTCCGGGTGATGCAAGGGCGACGCGAGGAGCCGTAGTCGGAGACACCACTTCGTCTTTGAGGGTGGGCACAAACTTGTACATGATAGGGGGAGTTATCTGTGCGTGATGGAGGAACAACATATCTTATCATCCAGGATCTATTCTTTTTCAGCAATGGTATTAGCATCGCCATCGATGACATCGACACCAGGTTCATCTGTCCAGGGGGAGTGTTGTGTGGACCTCGACCTGACACGACATCATGGGAGATGCATGGCGAGGGGTCCATGCTCTTCCATGAGCATACCACAGCAGCTGGCGTGTGGTTCATGCTACATGCCTACACAGTTGCATGTGAGTGCATGTGGTTGCATGTGGATGGTAGCACCCTAGTGGTCGAAACCCAGACATGTAGTGGGTTGCACCCGTGTTACGAGGAGATCCCCCTGTGACCTTGTGTGTTGGTTGATGATGCTACTGTGGCCGGCATAATGACAACTGTTGGATTGCTCCTAGCAGTCAAGACCCGGGCACTGGTACCGCCAGTGTCATGAGGAGACCCTCTAGTCTCCTGAATTGTGTATGATGTGCACGACTCCTTGGATGGGCGAGACCCAGACACTTGATAGGATGTACCAGCGTCGTGAGGAGACCTTGTGATCTTCATTCTGCTCCAGAGGGACATCGGGCCTAGCCTCTGTGCTTGGATGGACAGAAGATATGTGTGTGTGTGTGTGTGTGTGTGTGTATGTGTGTGTGTGTGTGTGTGTGTGTGTGTGTGTGTGTGTGTGTGTGTGGTTGATTGGTGCAGATTGTGGTTTTGCATACACTGATGTTCGATGCCTTGGCTCACTTGTTCTAACGTTGACGGCCATGTCACCCAGGGAGAGTGTTGGTTTGTGTGGCTTCCACCCGTCACGAGTGACGCCGATGGATTACCCATATACCCCACCTTGGTCATATAGGATAGAGAAGAGACTAACGACACGTCGGGCCTCAGGAGTGTCTCGAGAATTCTCCAATACGTATAACAACGCCGGCGAGATGCGGTCAATGCGTTTCAGTAGCCTGATTTGCTACTTGGGAGCTAGGAGACTTTTCTCAGTGGGTTGAGACCCGCACACCCGGTGAACTATACCAGTGCGACGAGGAGACCCGATGACTGTAGTAGTGCTTCTGATGTTCAGAGAGCCGTTCAGAATGTCTGGACGCTGATTCCTAGTGCTTCTAGCACTGCTTGTATTGTCTCGGTGGTTGAGACCTGGGTACTCAGAGAGTTATTCTGGTGCCTCAAGGAGACCACCTTTGTTTTTCACGTGGTCTATGCAGTGTGCTCTTGCTGCTGACACACGTGGGCTCAGCGGGGGCGACAGGGTTTGGTGCGGCTAGTTGCCTGCACCCTTACATAAGCCCTCTAGGGGCTCATTTGTAAAGTCTCCTTGTTCTTCGTTCCAGATTTAGCCAAATTCTTGCCACTTTGCAGTGCCCTCACACTCTGAGCTCATGTTTGTGTTTGCATGGGCCTACATGCCCTAATCAACATTGATTTTTCTGGTCCGCGGCATGAGAAGCTGCCACTCGTTGAAGTGGGTGGGCTTGACCACATGGATGGCGTCAAGACCCCACGCAAGAAGTTGCTGCATGGGTGGTCTTGTAAACTACAAAACTGGAGAGACCTGCTCCATCCCTTTTTTTTTTTTACTGGCTCACTCTGAGGCTCTTTGTTATTGATCCATGGTGCCGTTCCATACATACTCCTCATCCCTCTCCTTTGCATGCATCCCCTCATTTCACACACAATTTCCGTATCCACTAGTATCAGACCAGTGAAGGAAAGCAGTCAATGAAGAAGAGTCACCATACATTCTGGCCTCGCCCATGGTCCAAGATGTGGTGGTAACCAATACCACCATCACTTCAGTAATCTCCGCTGCCATTGTGATGCTCTTACTGGAGCATTAGTGTTGGCTCCTACCTTCCGCTTAACCCATATTGCGTGCACTTGGGCAGCTGTCTTGCTGCCGTCAGTGGTTCGTTTCAAAAGTGCTTGCAACCGGCCAACAGCCGCTCTGTCTGCTGGCTTCCGCTGTTTTCATTATCAAGACAGTGTCACTCTCAGCATCTGCTTCAGCAAGAACTGCTGCAACATTTCAGCTGCCCATCGACTGACCACACCTCGCAACAGGGATTGCACCATTGTAGTGCAGCTGCCACTACATGCGACACCTCTACGACAGAGGCAGCTCCGTGTCGCCGCATCTCTCAGCGGTGACAGAAAATCCTGCTGCCATGGTATCAATGTCAAGTGCCCGCATTGCAACCGTTGAGAAAATAGAAATCATGCATAACTAAAATAGAAAACATGTCTGACGATATGATCTCATGCTAGGATTACCAACAAACTAAAGCATCACAGATAAGGCCTCTTGAGGCATGGGAACAAGCCACTGGGTGCCCGGGACTCGACCCCAAAGGAAAATGCAAAAAAGAAAAGAGATATAGACAGAAATAGTGTGTGATCACACATAACGGGTTCTCACAACACTGGGACTTCATGGAGACAGCATAGAATCTCCTATGGAACTGGAACAAATGGCCAAGTGCATGGGCATCGACTACCAAGAAATTTCTTTTATCCATGAATGGGTCAACCTGGCCATTAGGACACGTCAGGTGCATCACACGAGCAACAAAGTAGCTGCTGGAGCAACATGCATGTCATGCATGAAACGCTTTTCAGAGGAATCAGGCACTCAGAAAGAGCGCAGACAAAAGCAAGCACAAGGAACGGAATGCACAAGAGAGTGGCCAAACGACAAGAACAAAAAGATAGAAGGAGGAGCAACGAGCTAGCAAGAAATGGCTGAAAGCAGACACAAGATACGAGGTAGACTTCCGGAGTCTGAGGTAGATGAGGCTACCCCAAGAGAATGTGAGAGACAGAAGTGGAAGCTTTGAAGTGCTGAGTGGAGGAGCAGAGTGACGGGGCAAAAAACTGCGAGCGATGGTGAGTAAGCGGCTGAAAAATGGTGAGTAAGCAAGGAAAGACATGGCAGAAGGGTGGAACATGTTTTTCCCTTGTTCAGTATTGTAGGGAAGAATAAGGAAACCTCTGGCCTTTCTGCATGTGTGAACCCTGGATCTATCGTAGGTTGACTCAACTATGCTCTGACTTATGTGAGATATGACCTGTTTCCATCATGTGGATGAATGGTTCACTTGGCCATTTTGTTGATCTGGCCAAGTTGGGGGTCATGAGTTCGATCATGGCCCCATGCATGTCTTGGTTGTGAAGGAAGCTTCCAAGAAAGAAAGCAGGCAGCTTCTTTGAAGCTATGTGGGCGTGAATGTGCTTTTGAGTTCTAGGAATGGATATACATCTATCAAAAGAATTTTCTTATATGTTGATTAATCAACCCTTGCGTTTGCTCTCTTGTGTATTGACGACTTGAGCTTTTCCTGAGATATAGTTTGAAGGCCTAGGTACTCTTGATGGTGAAGTGTATGCATGAAAAAAAAAATTTATGAACAACACATGCCTCCAAAGGAAGAAGGTGTAAAAACCTTTTCTGAACCTTTTGGATTTGCAGCTTCTCTGCCAGAGGTAGTGAGCTCAATACCAAACAAAGCATTATGGGGCCATACCTCCGGTTAGAGAAGTTTTGCGCTTGTAACCTCTAAGTCACAAGGAGTGAGAGCACCTCTGCTCTCACCCAACTTCTCTGCTTGCAGGTCAACATCATCAGGAGGGGGATGCAATCAATCTGTACCTTTCCATCTTCAGAGCTGAAATCAGCCTACATTGGCATGTATTAGCCTATATCTGATTACAACGGCCAGCGTGAACAGGGCAAGCAGTTGCCTCTGTTCACCAAAATCTTACAGCTACCTCAAACACAGGTGCATTGGCATATAAACAGGTGCAGCAGTTGAAGAAGTTGTAGTTTAGGGATGGGAGGGACAGTGGAGCCATGAAACCCTTCTCCCATCCTCAAGTTTGATGGAGAGGAATTTTATCTCAGGAAGTGGCAGTTTGAAGCAATCATGGATGATAGAGACTTACTAGGATACTTTGACAGAACAATCCTAGTACCAAAAAAGGAGGGTGATAACCTTGTGGCATGGGTCAAGCTCAACAAGAAGGCTCTTTCCATTCTTGTGTCTTCCGTACACCCCTCAGTTCTTTCACACTTCAGCGGTTGCACAGTGGCAGCCGCAACATACACCAAACTATACAAGGTGTTCCAGTCATCCTCACTTGCAAACTGTATCTTCATTCTACATAATCTCATCTGCATGAGGTTGAGTGAAGGGGGGGATATATTCCCTTGTATGCAAAAGTTTGAGACACTCTTGCAACATGCAACCGCATGGGGCAGGGCCTGAAGTCCAATATGCAAGCCATGATGTTTCTAATGAAATTTCCAGAGAACTGGGGTCAAATTATCACAGTGATTTTAGGATGGAAAGAAAAGAAAGTTTATTACACCACTGTCTCGGAGTACGTGCAAAATGAAGTCATATGTCATAGTAGAAGTGAAGCAAATATGATTGCCTTTGTCTCACGAAGCAATGGCACCTTCTGAAATACCTCCTCCTCTGTCTACAAAGAAAACAACAACACTGGCAGCAGTGGAAGTGGTCCAAAGCGTCATGTAAACTACCATAACTGTGGTAAGGCTGGATACCGAGCTCGGGAATACAGGGTATCCAAAAAAAGAGGGAGGAGATGGGGATGAATGGAGAGGGAGAAATAGAAGGAAGGATCCCACGAGCTTGGTGGCTGACTGTGCCTCTGAAAAAGGGAGGGAGATACTCAGGCCAGGAGCTTACGGGCTCAATTCAGGCACAAATCATCAAACCAAATAGGAGAAGCAAGATTCTTTATCGCTTGCTTCTTGCAACAAAAAACTTGAGGGTCACCAACGGTAAGGTTGAGGTAACTGAGGGGATTCGTGATAAGCTGGTCAGAGGGGGTGTCAACAGTGCAGAATCAGACCTCAAGGTAGAGGGGGTAGTCTACTTTCCCTCCTTCACAACCAACCTACTCTCCGTCTCTAAGGTAACTGACCATGGTATGATGGTGTTCTTCAGAGAAAAGGAAGCAATGATACAAAGGTTATCGACATCTCCAATTCAGCCAAGAAGGTTGTTGTACAGGTCGGTCACGCCGATGGACTATACATCTTCAATACCAAGATGGTAAAATTAAACGCTGAATGTTTGGCCAAGACTTATTTTGAGGAGAACAGTGATGGAGAGACTGGTGATGGAGAGCATTTTGGAGCAGCGGAAGCACTGGCAGTGGAAGAATTGGAAACAAAACAACAAGCAAAAGCAACCACCAAAGCTTGTTATTCCAGCCAGCAAAATTGCTCCAAAAACCCGAGGCACAAGCACTTTGGGCACGTGACTCATTGCACCTTGGTGCTTATGGAAAATCATGAGCTAGTGCGTGGGATGGAGCTAGGTGATAAGGCTGGAGGAGCCAACAACTTGTGTGAGGCATGCCTTTAGGGCAAAACCAAGAAGAAATGTTTGAAGCACAATGGTAGGCATGAACTTGCAGCCCTCAACCACAGCCACTTCGATGTGTGCGGTCCCTTTTGCACACCATCCAACGGAGGCAGCAGATGTTTCCTCACCTGCATTGATGACCATAGTCGTGATGTCTGGAAACATTTTCTCGACAACGAAAGCGAGGTGACGGAAAATCTGCAAGCCATTTTGGCTATGGTTGAGCAAAAGAGTGATAAGAAGGTGCAAGCATTCGGGATGTAAAATGGGGGAGATTACAAAGCCTGCAAAGATTGGCTCAAGATATAGGGCTTTGAACACTTGAAAACTACCCCCTACTCACATAAAAGCAATAGCATAACAGAGAGGATGAACCAGACCCTCCTCGAAATGAACCAGACCCTCCTAGGTTACAGGTTCAAGTTATTTTTATTTAGTTGCTTTGCAAAGCGACTTAATAAAAATAACTCTACTAGGTTCTAGGTTCAAGCAGCATGCATGGCTTCCTATCGGGTGAAAATCACACCTGTTACAGCTCTACAAACTAGAGGCAAGAAGCAGACACAACAGCTGAAGACGCCTCAAGAAGCATCGTCAGGCAAGAAACTGGATGCCTCCCATTTGAGGGTGTTCTGTTGCTCCGGCTTTGCCATGGTCCAGGTCGGTGAGGGCCCTAGAAAGCTAGATTCAAGAGCGCAAAATTGTATTTTCATCGGGTACAACACCGCCCACACAGCTTACAGACAAAGAGAACAGGTAGCTAAGAAGGTCATCCGTAGCAAAGACATGGATTTCTACATTTTTTCTTTGAGTAAGGGAGAGATCCTGGATCTTGAAAATGTTTCCAAATACGGAGATTGGCTCACCCCCATTGAGGAGGGAGACAAAACACCAGCACATTGGTACGTGCATGGATTGGGTGGTGCAACCAGGAGAGGAGCTGAAGCAGATGAATCATAGGAAATAGAACCCAAGTTTGATGTAGCGGACCCTCCTGACCATGAGGAGGATGCCTCTCCCATCATCGACGACAAAGCAGACCTGGATCCTCCACATCAGAAGCGACAACCAGGAGTTCCAAGGAGGACTTCATGTGTCAAAATACTTCGGCAGCATCTCGACTCAGATAGGGGTGAATGGTCAGGCTTTGACTATTCATTCCTGGTTTAAAAGGAGTCAAATTCAGTCACAAACACACTCAATCGGCCCCACAAAGCTAAGTGGGATGAAGCAATACGCAGCAAGCTCAATTCCATTAAGAAGCATGGGACATAGGTTCTGGTGGAAAGACCTGTTGAGGCTCACATGGCTGGGTCCAAGTGAGTGTTGAAAGAAAACAAAAAAACATAATGGCAAGATAGACAAGTACCGAGCTCGGGTGGTGGCAAAGAGGTTCTCTCAACGCCCCAGCGCAAAGCACGAAAAGACCTTTGCTCTCGTCGTGATGCTTGCCTCCATCCAATCAATGCTCGCCATTGCTGCTACCAAGAAAATGGAAATCCACCAGATGGATTTCAAGACAGCCTTTCTTTATGGAAAACTTGACGAGGCGGTGTTGATTGAGGGTCCAGAGGGGGTTGATGCTCCCGAGGGCAAGGTGCGTAGATCGGTGAAAGCGCTCTCTGGGCTAAAACAAGCCCCAAGACTTTGGCACCAGGAAATTGATACATCCGTAGCTAAGGAGTACTTCATGCACTGTGACAATGATCCTTGCATGTACGTGCAGGAGAGAAAAAAAAGGATTATGCTGCTTTCCTTATACGTCGATGACCCGATTCTCTGTTTTTCTTCAATGGGGCTGCTAGATGACCTCAAGAGGCAACTGAGTAGCAGATTCAAAGGACATGGAAATTTTTAACTACTATCTTGGAACTGACATCAATCATGAAAAATAAGTAGGTACCATCTGCCTGAACCAGACAAAATACATTGACTCTATACTTGCACGTTATAACATAGCTGATTGCAAGCCTGCCAGCACATCCACGAGCTCGTAGTGCAAGCCCTGCGAAAAATGACATGTTGGGCAGCCCATATCAGTCTATAGTGGGTAGTCTGATGTATGCCATGGTCTCCACCCAACCAGATGTAGCCAATGTTGTTGGATAAGAATGCCGGTTTGTGGCCAACCTTGGCGAACTGCATGGGCAGGCTCTGAAGCGCATCATGCACTTCCGTAAGGGGATGCGGTATGTGAGACTCTAGTTTGGAGGCCTCGATGGATCAGTGCCAATTTGTATCATGTGCTAAACTAACACTGATTGAGGGGGCATGATGGATGACAAAAAATCTACCCCAGGCTCTGTGTGTATGCTTAATGGAGGTATAGATAGTTGAGTGAGCCACAAGCACGAATGTTTCTCTGTCAACAGCTGAATCCACATACATCACCTCGGCTGAGATGTGCAAAGAGATGCAGTGCGTAGGCAAATTGTTATCTTAGATGAAGAAACCACAGGCAATGACAAAAGTCATGGAGACTGACAACACAAGCGCCATTGTTATGTCCAAGAACCCAGCCCTCTCAAGGCGCATAAAGCACATTGAAATCCACGACAACTATGCTCAGGAATTGGTATGTAAATTGAAAGTGGAGCTTGAGTATTTCGGTACTAAGTTGAACCAGGCTGACATGCTTTAGGAGCCACTAGACAAGGATCTCCACAAGGCGGACAGGCAAGGTATCAGCATGGTCAGAGCAGGTGATGAAGAATGATCATGGAAGCTGATGCAAGGTGCAAGAGAGATACTTGTTGAATATGTTTTCCCCTTGTTCACTGATTTAGAAAGGATCAGGAATGCTTGACAATCCGTTACCGAGGTAATCAGGTGCCAAACATGAACCTTATTGGGAGCTCAAATCATCCAAGGGAGCACCTTGGTGTTCAATCATGTATTCAAACAGCCCCCTAACAACAGCACGTAAGTCGATTATGTGTAAAGGAAAGGAAAATGGAACTTATGGCCTCTTGCATTCCTTCTTGAGGTGGTCAGATGAGCCGGCAAAGTGAATTTTGTGTGATAATGATGAGCACCTCATTGAGGAGGACTTTTGTCCTGCCTATTCTAAGAATTTTCACAGAGTTCAGTAGATTGAGGAAGAATCATTGGAAATTGAAGTTTGGGAACTGGATTACCCAAAGAAATGGTAGTTAGTGGAGAAATCTCTCCTCCTGTGCAGCTGGAGGAAATCCTGCAGGCACTCAAGAAGATGAGCAACAGTTTCATTTGGTGTCTAGCTTGGTTTCGTGAGGTTGATGAAGGTTTTTTGTTTCATCGGCGGTTGAGATCCAAGCAGGGTGTTGACTGTGTTGTTTCTTAATTTCTTTTTGAGTTCCGGGAGTCCCAAAAGGAACAGTTGATTCATTGAGGAATCCTTTACTAGGTCCCTTGAAGAAGAGGATGATCTGAGGATATGCTGAGAAGAGTTCATTTGCCCAAGCAGAAATCCTCAGAGTGTGAGTGGGTGGTGGTGATGGTTCTGATACAAACGAGGGCCATCACAGAACTGACTCTTCAAGTTTCTATTTCTTATTGCACCGGCTAGCTCAAGCCTAACAAGTAGGGAGACATGGTGGTGGCCAGCTTGGGACACATGGTGGATCCAGACAGGTGGTGTCCTGTACTCAAAGGTCAAAATAAATCTTCCACTCCTTTGGCACTTCCGCTGATGCTGATGTTGGTGCTGATGCTGAGATGGGAGGACGATGCCACAACATCACTCATAGATGAGGCTCTGCCACAGTTGACCCTTTGTGTCCGTGAAATGAGGTGGAGGGATAGGGAGATTGTCAATGGCCTTGTCCAAAGGCTACAAATGCTTGTTCTACTGGTTAGCTTGAGTAGGGCGACAGGAGCTATCTGGTTCTAGTGGAGAAAGACTCCCTGGAAAAAAGCTTCATCCACCGAATGCCGATGCTGATGATGACGAGGATTGGGCGTAGGGGTAGAACCACGTGTGTGAGGAAAGTGAAGCGGTGACTAATGATGAAAGGAGCGGGCATAGGGGCGAGCCATGCATACGGGCTGATTGGGGAGAAGAATCCAGCAAGGGGAAGGTAACTGCCAATGCATTGCAAAAGAGTTTTTGTTGGCATGGATGTAGGTCACTGTGGAAGCGGGCAGTTAACATGAAGATCCTGAGGGCTGATCTACATCTGCCTGGACCACCTAAAAAAAAAAAGAAAAAAAAAGAGGGCTGATCTACAGATTGCTGATTTCTGATTGTTGATTTTTTCTTTCTGAAAGGAGTGGGAACAAGGGTGAATGAGGACAGTACCACGTGCAGATCCTGAGGGCCGAGCTGATAAACTGAAAGCCAATTCATTTCTGATGGGAGTGGGCACAGGGCCGAACCACGTGCACCAAACTGATGATGATGAGTGAAGATGATGGTGATGATGAAGATGATGAAGCAGATAGACCTGATGAGGTTGATGAGGCTGATTAGGCTGCTGCAAGTGATGGTGGAGCTTAAGAGGGAGAGGGAGGCGGCTCAAGAGAGCATGGAAAAAAGGATGATGCTGAAGCAGATGGAGCAGAGTGGAGCTGAAGTGGTGGCTGCAGGAGGAGGAGAGAAAAAGAGTGTTTTGGGAGGCGGCGGCAGTGGTGACCTTGCCGCAGGGCCACAAGGATGAGAGGTGGTGGTGGGAGGGAAGAGAAGATCTTGATACCTGCAAAACATGACTATCTGATAGCAATGCACGACTGACTGAAGAAAATGATCAACCCCTGAAAAGAGCATTACGGCAGACATAGCTGTAGGTGTGCACTCTGCCATTGGCTTCATGAGGATCGCAGTTGATGTTGTAGTGGCCAAATGAATACATCTCCCCTCGACCAGAGTAGTAACAGATGTTTACAAAGGCACAGACGTGCAAGTGAAGATACGGGGGTGATGTCCTCCTTGTTGATGAAGTCGTTGAGCACAAGAATGACTGGAGTGATCAATAGAGGATAACTCATCCCTCGCCATCCCGATACTACTAGAGCAAAGAACGTGGCGAACGGTGGCAGAGTAGGTTGGAAGTCTACCGTAAATGCCGCTGGACTTTGGACTTCAGCCTTTGCCGCCGGAATTTCTTCACACTACGCAGTGCAGCTGTTGCCAAAAGCTGCTGCTATTGTTGTCCAACACGACGAGCTAAGGGCTGCTCAATGTGCCATTACTGCTGATGTTGCTATGTTTTCATAAAACAGCTTCAGCAAGCTACTATTGTGGCTTTACAACTGCACACTGTTACCACTGCAGTTGTATGCTATTACCAAAGAGGTCGCAAATCGTGCACAATAGCTTCTATACACTGATTTTTGTGGACGCTTATTGCTTTTGTTTTCTTTTTTTGTAAGCCAATGGGTGTAACCACAACTTACACTGTACTGAGTATTCCATGCTGCTCCAACCATTTTTTGTAATAGTGCTGCTACTGGTTCTCACTCGTGCTATCTCAGGCAGCTGTTTCTGGTTCCTGCAGCATGCTGCTGCTACTGCTGCTTGACGCTACAGTGCTGCTGCTGTAGCTAGAACTGTTGCAGCAGCTGGAACTGCTACTGCGGATGGCAACACTGCTTGCTTACTACCAATGCTTGCTGCTGCTCGTTTACCACAACCTTTTGCTGCTTGCTCACCTGCACACTTGTACACTTTCACACCTGTGCATTGCACATAGCTAGTAGCATGCCGTTGATTTCAGCGGCTGTGCAATGCAGCTGTCACTACAGTTGCTGCAGTCTTCTGCCACTAGCTCCTGTGCGTTGTTGCACACTGCCGCTGCACCCTGCTTTCGGCTGCTGGCTGCTGACAAGCAACTGCACACTACTGCGTGCTGCTGCACTGCTATTTCTGAAAAGCGCTGCTGCAGGATACTACTAGATTTTGGTGCACGCAGCTGAATGATGCCACTGTACGCTGCTCATTGCTAGTGAACCATGCTGCTTACACTTCACTACAACCATCTTGTTCACTCTTGTAGTTTATTTTTCTGGGGGTGCTTCTGCTCCTGCCACCCATGCACAATGTGAGGCAGCACCTGAAAGTGGCTCAAGATGAATTGCTTTTGAAACAGCAACCCCTGCTACCATTGCACCCCATATTCTGCTTCTACAAATACTTCAGCCGCTCTCGTACGCTGCTGTCTGCGTTGCACCATGTGGCACTCCTCAGTTGCGTCCCAGACCTCTTCTGCTACTTTACTTCCCACACGGCTCCTCTGTTCTTTGGTGTTATGCAAGATTAATTTTAGGGCATGCATGCCCACGCTACACACCTCATTCGCACTGATGGTGAGAGGAAAAATCTGCAGTGCCACATTTGGATTGGCCTAGAATGTGGAACTTACGAACAAAGGGGAAAGAACAATGAGCCCATAGTAGACTTATGCAGTAGGAAC
Source organism: Penium margaritaceum (assembly GCA_023375785.1). Classification (NCBI taxonomy): domain Eukaryota; kingdom Viridiplantae; phylum Streptophyta; class Zygnematophyceae; order Desmidiales; family Peniaceae; genus Penium; species Penium margaritaceum. Next base: position 50,823 of record SZWC01012794.1, on the reverse strand, counting down.
GGAAGCTAGCCCACCAGGCCTTGTCGTTTCCTTCACATTAAAATGCACTGACAGGGGGGTACCTACATGAAGGAATGTAAGAACACCCATGAAAGTGTTGAATATTGCCCCTCTGCATGCCCGACTGCGGCAACAGGTGGCACTGCTGAGCTGCCAGAGAGAGGAAATTCCTCTTCATTGGATCTGGCAACTTGATGATTGCTTGGATCCTAAAATGGAGGATTGCCCCTGAAAGTTGACAAGTTTCTGGATCCGGTGGAAGTTGTTTCACCAGAATGAAACTAGTTACGAGGGAGATATGGGCTTCCAAAGTTGGGGTGTACGCGGCGGCTCTGGGAGCCGGCCGCGGTTTGACTTCCTGTGAATAATTGACTGGAACGAGTAACAAAATGCCATGTTGGGATCTTGCTCCAAAAAATCTGCTGAGGCATCTGGTGGATGATCCGCCGGATTTTAGGAGTGGAGTTTTTTTACTGAGGGACTTAGCCAAAATCCTGGCTCGGAGTCCGAAACTCAGTAGTACAGTTTGTTACTGGGGGACTTGGTCAAAATTCTGACTGCAGGTCCATGAACAGGTTTCGAACCACATCAATCCCCATCACCAAAGACGATGATTAACTCATTGAAACAGGCCCCAAAGGCGCAAGGGGCACAACTGCTACACGTAGGGACATCTGTGCCTCCGGAATGGCGTTTTAATGGGTCCTTGATGTGTGAGGGAGCCTCGGCGGGCGACGTGGTGCGTGCCGCCGACTGAGCGGCTGATTTGGGGTGCTCCGCTTTGGCTGATGTTGCGGGAGCTACGGTGATCCGAGTCGTGCACGGTTTGGTACGATGGAGAGCTCGTAACTAACCCTACAGATGTTGAGATCATTTCCATGTTAAAAAACTAATTCAAAATCACGTTCCTCCCTTCGCAAAAGTGACTGTCTCACATTTTTCTTCAACTACCAGAAACATAGCATGAGGCGACCAGAAAGCTCACGCTTAGACTCAGAACCACCCGCACAAAACATAGCCGTGAGCACAAAAGACCCGTCGGGCCACGTTGGAACTGCACCCCAGTTTTTGACAGAAAGGTCTCCAAGGCATCGGAACACGTCACCGAATGCCTGAGTCTCGACCGTAAAATGAAAACTACAGTATGTCAAAAACATGCCCGCTAACTTGAGTCTCAGAGTCTGTGTATGGAACCGTCTGCTCCCTACAAATCGCAACAGAAAGGTGTCTCTGAATGATAGATCTGCGCTCTTGCTGATGGGGTGTATTATCTCCTACCTGCATCTGGTCAATCACCCCTACTTTGAAGCGATGTCTGACATGACTTGGGTTTGTAACTGTGTTCCTCATGGTCCACTCCCTCATCATGTCACACCGTTTGAATGGTGGACACTTCCTCCCCAACCTCCTCTTTCTCCTCTCTTGCACTCTGAGGTAGAGGTAATCAAAGGAATTTCATGCACAAAGTGAAGGGTGTGTATTACTTTCTAGTACAATGGGAAGCTTCCATGCAAGGTATGTCAATGCGCCGGATAGCAACGGTCTAGAAAACGGGTCCCGACATGGGAGGCCGCCAACCGCTCTTGGTATTGCAACCAAGATAACATATCACCCTCGAACGAGGGATCCACACTTTAGGTTCGTTTGGTTTGCAACCTCACGAAGTCCGCATGTTGGTCTTTAGTGTCTACCTTTGGTTGGACACTCTGTGAGGAGTCTCAAAGGCAAGAACTGTAAATGGATGCATGCAAGGTACAGGCTTTTATACTTGCAGAGCTTTGCTAAAGCTTCTGCTTGTAGTGGCTCCACTGGAGCCAACCTCATCCTACATTCCTACTTGGCGCGTCCTTAGACCGCCAAGTGTCATCCTCAAGGCAGGCTCTAGTAAGCTTCCTAGAAGCTTCCTGTCCCAGTTTTGGCCACAAAGAAAATTGCAGCCGTCGCGGGGTTTGAACCCGCGACCTCTGGTTTGAGACTCCGGTGCCTAATGAACCAAGCCAAAAAGGTATGGTTCCTATGATGAGCCACAGGGGACATACCCATTATGGGCAGTGCATTCCTGGCCCATCTCAGAACAGACCAAGGGGACATACTCCATAGAGCAGTGCATACCTTGTCTGTATGTGTAGCTAGCCAGCTAGGCAGTGGACAAGGTGCACACTATTTCAACAAGGTACATCCGGGTACATTGATCAGAGGTGGTTGGGTAGACGGGGGACGGGAAGGGCTGAAAGTGTAAGTGGGGATAGCAAGTGGAATTGTATGCTTGGATATCTGAGTTGTGTGTAAAGACATACACTTGTGCATCCTATTGTGAGTAATGTGATTAGTGGTGGTTGGGCAGAGGAGACAAGGGTAGAAAGTGTACATGGGGAGTGGAAGTTGCGGCGTATGCCTGGGTGTATGGGTTGTGTTCAAAGATGTGTATTTGTGTATGTTGGTATGGTACATGTGTTTGAGGTTGGTTGATGGTCGTTGGGTGGGATAGGAGAGGGGGTTTGTGGGTGTAAAAATTGTATGCGTAGATTGGAAGTGGAGGTGTATGGTCTGGTGTACATGCTGCGTATGTGAATTTGTACTTGCGTGTACTGGTTTGAGTGATGTTTTAAAGATTTTTTTGTGGTGGTTGGACAAGGCAGGTGAGAAGGAAGAGTGGGGGTGGGAAGTGGAGTGTAAGATGTATTCCTAAATGTGTGGGTTGTGTGTGTACACTGGTTTGAGTAATGTGTTTGAGGTAGGTTGGTCCAGGTTGAGCAAGGGAGGGAGGAAGAAGGCAGGGGGTGGTGATGGAAACTTTATGAGGGGAGTTTCTGTGAAGGTGTATTGCCGGTTGGATGTGGGTTTTGTGCAGAGATGCACACTTGTGTGTATTGTTTTGAGTGATATGGTTAGTGGTGGTGGGATTGACGGGGAATGGGTGGATAGTGTATGTGGGGGTTGTAAGCGGAGTTGTATGGTGCAGTGTGTGGGCAGTATATAGAAATGCGTATGAGGTTGTTGGTGGTCGTTAGGTGAGGTGGCAGGGGGAGTTGTGGGGGTAGAAACTGTATGCAGGGATTGTAAGTGGATGTGTATGGTTAGGTGTATGGGTCGTGTAGAGAAATTTTTACTTGTGTTCATTCGTTTGAATGATTTTTTTAAGGGCATGATAGTGGTTGGGAGAGGGAGGGGTGAAGGGGGGGGGGGGGGGG